>CM035278.1:73065611-73096932 GCA_020226075.1 Hydropotes inermis | reverse complement strand
CCACTGTTTCCCCATCTATTTCCCATGAGGTGATGGGACCAGATGCCATGATCTTAGTTTTCTGAATATTGAGCTTTAAGCCAACTTTTTCACTCTCCTCTTTCACTTTCATCAAGAGGCTCTTTAGTTCTTCTTCACTTTCTGTGATGAGGGTGGTATCATCTGCATATCTGAGGTTATTGATATTTCTCCTGGCAATCTTGATCCCAGCTTGTGCTTCATCCAGCCCAGTGTTTCTCATGATGTACTCTGCATATAAGTTAAATAAACAGGGTGACAATATACATCCTTGACATACTCCTTTTCCAATTTGGAAGCAGTCTGTTGTTCCATGTCCAGTTCTAACTGTTGATTCTTGACCTGCATATAGGTTTCTCAAGAGGCAGGTCAAGTGGTCTGGTATTCTATCACTTTCAGAATTTTCCATAGTTTATTGTGATGCACACAGTCAAAGGCTTTGGCATAGTCACTAAAGCAGAAATAGATGTTTTTCTGGAACTCTCTTGCTTTTTCAATGATCCAGTGGATGTTGCCAATTTGACGTCTGGTTCCTCTGCCTTTTCTAAAACCAGGTTGAACATCTGGAAGTTCACGGTTCATGCATTGCTGAAGTCTGGCTTGGAGAATTTTGAACATTACTTTACTAGCATCTGAGATGAGTGCAATTGTGTGGTAGTTTGAGCATTCTTTGGGTTTGTCTTTCTTTGGGATTGGAATGAAAATTGACCTTTTCCAGTCCTGTGACCACTACTTAGTTTTCCAAATTTGCTGGCATATTGACTGCAGCACTTTCACAGCATCATCTTTCAGGATTTGATATAGCTCAACTGGAATTCCATCACCTCCACTAGCTTTGTTCGTAGTGATGCTTTCTAAGGCCCCCTTGACTTCACATTCCAGGATGTCTGGCTCTAGGTGAGTGATCACACCATCATGATTATCTAGGTTGTGAAGATCTTTTTTGTACATTTCTTCTGTGTATTCTTGCCACCTCTTCTTAATATCTTCTGCTTCTGTTAGGTCCATACCATTTCTGTCCTTTATTGAGCCCATCTTTGCATGAAATGTTCCCTTGGTATCTCTAATTTTCTTGAAGAGATCTCTAGTCTTTCCCATTCTGTTGTTTTCCTCTATTTCTTTGCATTGATAACTGAGGAAGGCTTTCTTATCTCTCCTGGCTATTCTTTGGAACTCTGCATTCAAATGGGAATATTTTTCCTTTTCTCCTTTGCTTTTCACTTCTCTTCTTTTCACAGCTGTTTGTAAGGCCTCCTCAGACAACGTTTATAGTTGCTCAGTCATGTCCAAATCTGTGATCCCATGGACTGTAGCTGCCAGGCTCCTCTGCCCATGGAATTATCCAGGCAAGAATACTGGAGTGGGTTGCCATTCTCTTCTCTAGGGGATTTTCCCAACCCAGGTCTCAAACCCAGGTCTCCTGCATTGCAGGCAGATTCTTTACCTTCTGAACCACCAGGGAAATAGAATGAAATTTAAGAAAGACAACATAGTGAGGTAGGTATAAATATAGACCCTAGGATCAGAAATCCTTTGGCCACCACCTAGTTGTGTGACATTAAGGGAGTTGTTTGAGCTTTCTATAGCTCAATTTCCTTCAGTTCAGTTCAGTTCAGTTCAGTCGCAGTGTTTAGCAAATCTGGTAGATAGCAAACACCGTATGAATGTTTGCCACTGATTTGCTTTCATTTCTATCCGTAGATTCCCATACTATTAATAGTATTCCCATACTATTAATTTCACTAATTAATACCATCCCATACTTAAGATTGGGATTAGATATTTATTCCAAAAACAAAACAAGGAAATAAAGACTGTATATGACAGTGAATAAAGTATCTTGTATCTCCAAATCCTTTACTCTCATTGCTATTTTCTTACCTGTGAACATCAGTTTTTAAAAACTACTTTCTGTTGACAGGCCTACATAGAATTGATACATGCTTCAATAAATTAAATGCCCATTTTTACTTTAAATAATATAAAAGCATATGTATCTGAAATAAAGTTAGAGAAATATTCTGAAATGAATAAACAAAGAAAATTGAAGAATTCAATAGGGAGAAAAATGCCATACAAACGTAAAATAAATCTCTCCTTTTAAATCACTAAATAGACTCAGAATCATCTACTGTATCTTGAAAGTGAAAGTCACTCAGTCATGTCTGACTCTTTGCAGCACCATGGACTACAAGATCCATGGAATGTAGGCCAGAATACTGGAGTGGGTAGTTCTCTTCCCCAGGGGATCTTCCCAACTCAGGGATGGAACCCAGGCCTCCCACACTGTAGGCAGATTCTTTACCAAGTAAGCCACAAGGGAAGCCCAAGGACACTGGAGTGGGTAGCCTTTCCCTTCTCCAGCGGATCTTCCAGACCCAGGAATCAAACCAGGCTCTCCTGCATTGCAGGCGGATTCTATACCAACTGAGCTATCAGGGAAGACCCAACAGTGAAAGTCACTCAGTCGTGTCCGACTCTTTGCAAGCCCATGGACTATATGGTCCATGGAATTCTCCAGGCTAGAATACTGGAGTGGGTAGCCATTCCCTTCTCCAGGGAATCTTCCCAACTCAGGGATGGAACCCAGGTCTCCCACATTGCAGGCAGATTCTTTACCAGCTAAGCCACGACTGTATCTTCGATGACTGCAGAATGAAAGAGATAGAATAATTTATACCACTATATTAGCCTAGAAGTTTTGAATATTAACAAGTCATTGATACCTGCTTCACTAGCTCAAGTGGTTATCTACATATATCAGGTTGTTAATATTAATAACTCACAGTAAATTTAATGTTATTTCTTAATTTCAGCAGCAAGGAGGTCAAAAGACTTTGCATTTTAAAATATTCTGTCTTCAAAGCACACTTTGAAAAATTATAATTATATTTAATAAAAACAGAGTTTATTAAGAAGCTTTGGGAGGGAATGACAAAGTGAGAACTGTGAAAGGTTTCAAGTTTTACGTGAATAAGTTGACCTGTTATTACTTTATTAATAATGAAAAAGGCACAAGGCTTCTGGGTCAAGACACAAAAGCCTACATTACTTATGCCACCAGGCCTCTCTGGTGGCTCAGACAGTAAAGAATCCACCTGCAATGCAGGAGACCTGGGTTCAATCCTTGGGTTGGGAAGACCTCCTGGAGAAGGGAACTGCTGCTGCTGCTGCTGCTAAGTCACTTCAGTCGTGTCTGACTCTGTGCAACCCCATAGATAGCAGCCCACCAGGCTCCCCCGTCCCTGGGATTCTCCAGGCAAGAACACTGGAGTGGGTTGCCATTTCCTTCTCCAATGCATGAAAGTGAAAAGTGAAAAAGTCGCTCAGTCATGTCTGACTCTTAGCGACCCCATGTACTGCAGCCCACCAGGCTCCTCCGTTCATGGGATTTCCCAGGCAAGAGTACTGGAGTGGGGTGCCATTGCCTTCTCTGGGAGAAGGGAACTACCCACTCTAGTATTCTGGCCTGAGGAATTCCATGGACAGAGGACCCTGGCAGGCCACAGTCCATGCGGTCATAAAGTGTCAGACATGACTTTCACTTTCATTTTTGCCACAATGTGCAATGTTATCTTCATATCTAGGCTTGGCAGTTCCCTTTGTTCCAAGTGCTGGTGATCAGCTGAGGCCACGGTGAATGCCATCTATACACTTGACTTCTGTCACAGCTGAGGAACCCAAAGCTCAGGCAACTAAAATCTCTAATCAGAGCGGCAAGGAAACCTACCTTTGTCCTCTCAGGAGCCATCTTTTTCATACTGCACAGTATAAAAGTTCACTTTTTCTTTGGAAAGAGACACTATATCTTCTAAGGCTGTTCACTCTAAAAACATTCTTGGAAAGATAATCCAGAACACAGGCTGCCAGGGCCCCTGTTTGCAAAACATGTATAAGCAAAAGAAACCCACGAGAATTGTCTCTTAACAATTTCTTAGGGTATACTAATACCTAATAGCTTACCTTCTATTTTGCCCAATTAAAACTAAGTATACCGGCTGAATATAAAATTAAAATGACATAAATTCAAAGTGGGAAACAAAGGCAAAATCTGACCAACCACACTTCCCTGTCACCATCATATCTACTCTCCCCTACCTTCATGTACCACCTCTGGCAAGGTCTTTAGTCACAGTTGTCAATTCCCTGAGGGACATATTGTTAAATCTCTTGGTGCTTCAATCTTCCCTCAATTGCAGTTTTGCTCAGGGCAGTGGCAAAAGGTGGTAAAGGCCAGGGAGGTAATGTTGGCATCCACAGAGGAGCTGATGAGCAAGAAACATAGGTGTTTCAGAGTCTATGGGAGCCAGTTGATGAAAACCAGATGAAAATAGCTGAATAAATAGTGTCCGAGCAAGATGATGGACAAAACTTATCAGCTTTCATGAAAATTTTCATTAAAAATCCACTGCAATGTAAGGCCTTATTTTGGATCTGCAAACACAATGGTGTTTGGAGCTTACAGTTTAAATGACAAGAAATAAAAAAAACTTAAGGAAGAGAAACAAAGCTGGAGATATCATACTCCCTGATTTAAAAGAATAGTACAAAGCTACAGTAATCAAAACTATATGGTACCCGCACAAAAACAGACATAGATCAATAGAAAAGAACTGAAAGCCCAGAAATAAACTCAGGCCTATGTGGTCAATTCATTGATGCCAAAGGAGCAGACAGTATACAGTAGAGAGAAAACAGTCTCTTCATTCAATAAATGGTGTTGGAAAAATTGGACAGGTAGTTCAAAAGAATGAAACTAGGCCACTTTCTCACACCAATATAAAGATAAATTCAAAGGAGTTTAAAGACATAAACATCAGACCTGAACCCATAAAACTTCCAGAAGAAAGCATAGGCAATATGTTCTTTGACATCAGTCACACAGTTTCTTTTTGTATCTATCACCTCACATAAGGGCATCAAAAGAAAAAATAAACAAATGGGACTACATCAAACTGAAAGACTTCTGAACAAGAAAGAAAATCATCAACAGTATGAAAAGGCCAACAACTCAATGGGAGAAGATGATTGTAAGTAAATATCTAGTAAGAAGTTAATACAAATGTAAGTTTCCCAGGCAGCGCTAGTGGTAAAGAACCTGTCTGCCAATGCGGGAGAGAGGTAAGAGATGTGGGTTTGAGAGCGGGGTGGGGGCTTCCTTGGTAGCTCAGCTGGTAAAGAATTTGCCTGCAATGTGTGAGACCTGGGTTCAGTTCCTGGGTTGGGAAGATCCCCTGGAGAAGGAAGAGGCTACCCACTCAAGTATTCTGGCCTAGAGAATTCCATGGACTGTATAGTTCATGGGGTTACAAAGAGTCAAACACGACCGAGTAACTTTCACTTTCACTTCGGGAAGATCCCCTGGAGGAGGGCATGGCAACCTACTCCAACACCCCAGTATTCTTGCCTGGAGAATCCCATGGACAGAGGAGCCTGGAGGACTGCAGTTCATGGGGTCATAAAAAGTTGGACAAGACTGAAACGACTTCACAAGCATGCATGCATCCAAAATGTATAAATAACTCACAAAATTCAATATGAAAAAACAAACAAGTTTATTAAAAAATAGGCAGAGAACCTGAAGAGACATTTACCAAGGAAGACATATAGATGGCCAACAGATGCATGAAAAGATACTAACTACCACAAGTCATCAGGGAAATGCACACCAAAACTACAATGTGCAATCACTCACACTTGTCAGGGTGACTATTATCCAAAAGACAAAATAACAAGTATTGGCCAGTGAAAGTCATTCAGTCATGTCCAACTCTTTACAACCCCATGGACTGTATAGTCCATGGAATTCTCCAGGCTAGAATACTTGAGTGGGTAACCTTTCCCTTCTCCAGGGGATCTTCCCAACCCAGGAATTGGACCTAGGTCTCCCACATTGTGGGCAGATTCTTTACCAGCTGAGCCACAAGGGAAGCCCAAGAATACTGGAGTGGGTAGCCTATCCCTTCTACAGAGGATCTTCCCACCCCAGGAATCAAACTGGGGTCTCCTGCATTGCAGGCAGATTCTTTACCAACTGAGCTATGAGCAAGGATTTAGAGAAAAGGGAGCTCTCCTGCACTGTTGAGAATGTAAATGAAAAACTTTATGAAATTTCCTCAAAAATTGAAAAATAGAACTACCATAGATCTAGCAAACCAACTCTAAATATTTACTCAAAGAAAAAATGCTAATTAGAAAATAACTATAACCCACTTTAAAAAAAGTCTTGTGTTGCAAATCTGAATGTTGCTAAGAGAATGTATCTTAAAAGTTTTCAGTATAAAAAAAAAATTCTCCTAACTTTGCATGGTGACAGGTTGTGATAATTTCCTAATGTATGCAAATACTGGGTCATTATGTTGTACACCTGAAGCTAATATAATGATGCATATCAATTAGACTCCAATTAAAAAATTAAAATGTCTGCCAATGGAGCTTTAAAAAAAGATATATGCACCCCTATGTTCATTACAGCATCATTTACAACAGTCAACATACAGAAGCAATCTAAGTGCCTATCAATAGATGAATGGATAAAGATGTGATTTTATATATATATATATAAAAATATTGTGTATATATATATATTATATATATATATATAGTATATATTGTATTATACTATCTTGTAATTATTGTTTAGTTGCTAAGTCATGTCTGACTCTTTGTGAGTCCATGGACTGTAGCCCTCCAGGCTCCTCTGTCCATAGGATTCTCCAGGCAAGGATACTGGAGTGGGTTGCCACGCCCTCCTCCAGGGAATCTTCCCAACCCAAGAACTGAACCTGTGTCTCTTGCGTCTCCTTCACTGGCAGGGGGGTTCTTTACAACTAGCACCACCTGGGACCCCCCTTACTGGTATATGCATGTGTATAGAGACAAAATAGAGCTGACTCATAGATGCAGAACAAAGGAAGGGAGTGGGAGAATGGGAAAAATAGCTTCAGGGGTTTAAGAAGTACAAACTTTCACTTACAAAATAAATAAGTCATAGGGATATAATGTACAGCATAGGGAGTATAGTCAATTAGTCAATAATACTGTAGTAATTTTGTGTGGTGCATAATCTAGAAAAATATTGGATCACTAATATAATATATAATCACTAATATCTAATCACTAATATAATCATTAGTGAAGCTAATGATTACATCTGAAACTAACATAATATTGCATTCCAATACAATAGGTTAAAAAATAGCATAACAAATAAATAAGAAGAAACAAGATATATAAGTAAAATGCACAGTGTGACATATTGTGTGCCCTGTCTCATGGTGACTTTCTTCTGTACATGATTATGAAAATTCATCCTTTTTCAGAAGAGTGTGTGCTTAACACTGAACCACTGGGTATTCTTTAAACCGAGAACAGGCACACTGGGCTTTACACCACAGCATAACCGCTGGAGATGGACATCTGATGACACTGAGTCCAATCTCCACTTTGACACTACAATCCCTGTTACAACACCTGGCAAATGGTAATTTGGTTTTATTTGACTAGTTTCAATACCAGATAGAGCACTATTTCAATTCCCTTAAACAATCTTTATATGCTTTTATTTTAGACATTTGTGCTCATCTTTCTGTAGGACAGATTGCGAAAAGTGGAGCTAATGAGGGGAAGGGCATGCGTATTTCAGAGGCTGATGTAAGAGTGTTTATTTCAAAGTCTATTTTGTTTGATATGAACATTGCTACTCCAGCTTTCTTTTGATTTCCATTGCACGGACTACTTTTTCCATCCCTCACTTTAGTCTTTGAATGTCCCTAGGTCTGAAGTGGGTCCCCTGTAGACAACATATATGCAGGTCTTGCGTTTGAATCCATTCAGCCACTCTGTGTCTTTTGGTTGACCTGACCAGTCACTGGAAGTTAAGTGAAGAGTGCTAAGATAGTGACTTCAGTCTTAAGGAGTCTCTACTCTTCATGGGTTTTACTTCCAGGAAGCTCACCAAGTTTTCAAAGTGAAAGTATAAAAAGACTACCCTTGGGTTTAGAGAACAGAGAGAGAAAATTAACCATTTTGAAGTATTCCCAAAGTAGCCTCCAGAACAAAAACCTGTTCTCCAAATAAAATTACTTTCTCACACCTTATCCACTGAGAACAATTACCCAATTCAGCTCCCTTTAGACTTTGAGTCCCTTAAGAGGAGGTAAAAACTGACTAAGAAACATGCCCGAAGTGAGTCCAGAGACCCAGCCTCTCAAAAACCTGACATTTAATCAGAAGATCACAGACCACTTCTCCTTCCACACCACTGTATCAACAGAGCTACTGTATAACAACAGTGGATTAAACTGAAAGATTGCATGATACAGAATTTATGTAATAAGGAGTTTTTAGGAAAAGACAGAAGGGAAGACGGAGAGAACCAAGGACGCCACCGAAGTTTCTTTCACATCCGGCCGCAGTAAGCGTTAAGCATAGCTCAGCTCTATTTAGATTAACACAAAACCTCACACAGGCTTATTTCTGCCCAATCTAGTCTATCTACCAACAAAAGAATTACTAGGCAGGCTAAAAGGCAAGAGAAACACAATCTGAAAAGAAGAGTCAAGCCTCCAAACCAGTTTCAGGTATGAGACAGATTTTGGAATTATCAGATACAGAATTAAAAACAGCTTTGATTAATATGTTTAGGCCTGTAATTGGGGAAAAAACGGATGATTTGTAAGAACAGATGAGTACTGTAGGCAGAGAAATGAAAACCCTAAGTATCAAAAGGAAAGGCTATAAATTGAGAATGCCATAAGAAAAGTAAAGAGTTTCTTTAGTGGGCTCATTGGCAGACTGGAAATGACTAAAAAAGGAATCAGTGAGCTTTAAGGTAAATCACTAGAAATCTCCTATGAAATAAAAGAGAAAACAAGAAAAAAAATGGAAAAAATAGAATGCCTAGGAACTTTGGACCAATTACAAACATGCAACCTACACACACTAGGAATACCATGAAGGAGGGAAATAATCTGAAGGAATATTTGAAATAATAATGACAGAGTATTTTTCCAAGTTAATGACAGACCTCAAACCACAGATCCAGGATCTCAGAAACTATCAAGAAGGAAACATACCAAAAAATCTACACTTAAATCTAATAAAAATACAGATAAATTTTTTAAAAGCCATGGGGGTGAGAGAGAGAAAGTTTTGGAAGAACTAGCGAAAAAATAGCACCTTATCTATAGAGAGAAAAGAATAAGAATTATGTAATATTTCTTATCAGAAAACATACAAGCAAGAAGATTTTTACTGAAATATTTCAGTTGGTGGGGGAAAACCCACTAATCTAAAATACTATAGCCAATGAAGTGATTCTTCAAAAGTAAAAGAGAAATAGACCTTCTCAGATGACAAATTGAGATAATTTTTTACCAGTACACCTGACCAGCAAAAATGTCAGGAGCAATGTTCAGTTTTTAAGCACTCTTTTATGTTGCTTGTTTTGTAATATATTCAGAAAAATCATTTGATAAAGTTAAACCCTTTGCATAAATATACCAGAATACTAGGAATAGAAGAAAACACTTTTACATAAAAAAGCTATGTTTACTAGAAAGTTTTATATGTTAGATACCTTTTGTTTTAATTTAATGACTACTAAAGAATACACCCTACCACTCCTCTTATCCATCATTTATTCACTCAATAGATACTTGTTTGTCAACCACTATACTGCAAGCACTCTCCTAGGCACCAGGGATACAGTTTGAAAGAAAACAGAAAAAAAATTTAAAAATAAAGAAAGAAGGAAAATAATATATGTCAGAAATTAATCTACATTAAGAAAGAGTTTAGAGAAAGAATAAAGATAAAATGTTTTATCTTTTACATAATTAATAATAGTAACAAAATATTGGGTAAATATAGCATATGGATAAGTAAAATGAATAATAAAACTGCTAAAGGGATGGGAGGGAAGAATTGAGATTGCTATATGGGATATGCATTATTCATGAATGGTACAGTGTTTGTTGAAAACTGACTTAGATTAGTTGTAAATATATATTGGAAATGTTAAGGCAAATACCAAAGAAATATCTTTAAGTATCTAAGAGAGAATATAAAAATATAGCAATATATAATGCTTAATTAAAACCAGAGAAGGCAGAAAAAGAGGTGGAAATTTTAAAAACAAATAAATAGCAAATGCAATGAGTATGAAACATTTGGGCTTCCCCGGTGGCTCAGTGGGTTAAGAATCCACCTGCAGTGTAGGAGACAGAGGAGATGCACGTTTGATCCAGGGTCAGAAAGATTCCCCTGAAGGAGGGTATGGCAACCCACTTCAGTATTTTTGCCTGAAAATCCCCACCGAGGAGGCTGGCAAGATATAGTCTATAAGGTCATAAAGAATCAGACATGACTGAATCGACTGGACACATGAAACAGTTACAAACATGGTAGGTATTAATCCAACTGTAGTGACAATCAGTTTAAATGTGAGTTATCCAAATATACCAGTTAAAAAGATGATCAGGGTAGATAACTAAGCAAGACCCAACTATATGTTTTCTATAAGAAACTTGCTCTAAATATAAAGACATGGGTTAGAAAGCAGACTTCAGAACACTGAAAATTATCAGAGATAAAGAAGACTGCTGCATAATTTTTAAAAGTTCTCTTCTACCAGAAGAACAATATTTAAACAATCTTTAAAATGCATACATCTGTGACAAAGTGTCAAAATATCTGAGGCAAAAATTGAAAGAACTCCAATGAGGAATAAATCAATCCATAGTCATAGTTTGAGACTTCAACACCCCTCTTTCAATAATTAATATAAATCCAGCTGGCAGAAAACCAGTAAGGATACAGTCAAACTGAATAGCACTATTAATCAATTGGATATTAAAATTTATAGAGTACTTCATCCCACAATAGCATAATATACATCCTTCTAGAGCCCACATGGAACTAAAACACATAAAACACAACTTAACAAATTCAAAAGAATGGAAATCATGTATTATCAGAACAATGGGATTAAACTAGAAATCAACAAGAGAAAGCTCCAGATTTCCAAAATATCTTGAGTATAAATTTTAATGAAATTTGTACAGGATCTACATATGGAAAACTACAATGAAATAAATCAGTTTCTTAAGTAATTAAATAAATAAATAAAGTCTAAATGGAGAAATCTTTCATATTCATGGACTGAAAGATTCAATATTAGGAACATGCCAATTCTTCCCAATTTAATCTGTAAATGGAACACAGCCTCAGTTAATATTCCAGGACATACTTAGTAAATATTAAAAAACCCATTCTAAAATACACATGAAAACATAAAGACAAAAAAAAAATTGTCAACACAACACTAAAGAAGAAGAAAGTTGGAGGATAGACATTACCAAACTTTAAGACTTAGTATAAAATTGTAAAATAAAGGCAGTGTAGTTACCAGTGAGAGAATAGACAAATAGATCAATGGAACAATACAGAAAACCCAGAAATAGAATCACACAAAGAGAGTCAAGTGACCTTTGACAAAGATACAAAGGTAATTCAATGAAGCAAGAGTAGTCTTTACAACAAACTGTGCTCAAACAATCAGATATCCCTTTGCAAAAAAAGAGAAAAGTCTAATCAAAGTGGATCATAGAAAGAAATATAAAACGTAACTAGGCATAAAATTAAAGACACTAATGTTTCAGATTGATTAATGATGACTGTGTGGATCACAATAAACTGTGGAAAATTCTGGAAGAGATGGGAATACCAGACCACCTGACCCACCTCTTGAGAAACCTATATGCAGGTCAGGAAGCAACAGTTAGAACTGGACATGGAACAACAGACTGGTTCCAAATAGGAAAAGGAGTACGTCAAGGCTGTATATTGTCACCCTGCTTATTTAACTTATATGCAGAGTACATCATGAGAAACACTGGACTGGCTGGATCTCCTTGCAGTTCAAGGGACTCTCAAGAGTCCTCTGCAACACCACAGTTCAAAAAGCATCAATTCTTCAGCACTCAGCCTTCTTTATGGCCTAACTCTCACATCCATACATGACTACTGGAAAAACTATAGCTTTGACTAGATGGACCTTTGTTAGTAAAGTAACATCTCTGCTTTTTAATATTCTGTCTAGGTTGGTCATAGCTTTTCTTCCAAGGAGCAAGCATCTTTTAATTTAATGGCTGCAGTCACCATCTGCAGTGATTTTGGAGCCCAAAAGATAGTCTCTTACTGTTTCCATTGTTTCCCCATCTCTTTGCCATGAAGTGACGAGACTGGATGCCATGATCTTAGGTTTTTGAATATTGAGCTTTAAGCCAGCTTTTTCACCATCCTCTTTCACCTTAATCAAGAGGCTCTTTAGTTCCTCTTCACTTTCTGCCATAAGAGTGGTGTCATCTGCATATCTGAGGTTATTGATATTTCTCCCAGCAATCTTGATTCCAGCTTGTGCTTCATCCAGCCCAGCATTTTGCACATGATGTACTTTGCATATAAGTTAAATAAGCAAGGTGACGATATACAACCTTGATGGACTTTGTTACCAGTTTTAAACCAGTCCATTGTTCCCTGTCTAATTGTAATTGTTGCTTCTTGACCTGCATGCAGGTTTCTTGGGAGGCAGGTCAGGTGGTCTGGTATTCCAATCTCTTGAAGAATTTTCCACAGTTTGTTGTGAACCACACAGTCAAAGACTTTGATATAGTCAATAAAGCAAAAGTAGATGTTTTTCTGGAATTCTCTTGCTTTTTGATGATCCAGCAGATGTTGGCAATTTGATCTCTGGTTCCTTTGCCTTTTCTAAATTTAACTTGACCACACAGAGGTTTGGCAAAAGAAAGAAATTTGGAAGACACTTTTGGAAATTAAAAAAAAAAAAAAAAAAAACTAGCTAAGAAAACCTTGCAGTTAGAGCTTAGTTTTGGATTTGGGGAAACTTGGGACACCGTGAGGTCTATCTCGATCTAGAATCCACCTGCAGTACAGGAGATGCAGGAAACATGGGTTTGATCTCTGGTTCAGGAAGATCCCCTGGAGGAGGGCATGGCAACCCACTGCAGTATTCTTGCTTGGAGGGTCCCACAGACTGAGCAGCTGGTGGGCGACAGTCCATGGGACCGAAAAGAATCAGACACTACTGAAGTGACGGAGCACACATCCATGCCCTAAATATCAAAGCAAAGTCTGGGGGGAAAAGAAACTTTTCCTTGATGGTTTTATGTCCCTTTAAGAATAAAAGCTTTAGCATGTAGATATTGTCTTTCTTTGATAAGGCATGAGAAGGAAAACAAAGAAATCATCAACAAACACAGCAGAACCTCTAGGAAACTTTATAACATTCAGATTAGCACTAAAGGTATGTGAGAAATCAGAGGGCTTTTAATAAAACCCTGAAGCATTACTACCTGGATGATTTTTTTCCATGTGAAGGCAAAGAAGTTTTAGCTTGCTTCGCCAACTGGAATAATAAAGAATCCACTGGATAAATCAACTATAATAAAGAATCTACTTCTGGTGGGAATGGATGTTAATAATGTATGGGGTTAGGAACAACAGGGTATTGTGGGACAACCATGTTGTTTATTTCTTGGAGGTCCTAGACACCCTCAGGCTTTAGATTTTCTCATTAGTAAAACGGGAGTATTACAGAGGCTAGTACAAGGGAACAGTGAGGCTGCGAGCCTGGTGATATTTTATTATGGATTTTATCAATGTGCCTTAAAGGGCTCCTTTATTTTCAGTTCAGTTCAGTTCAGTCGCTCAGTCATGTCTGACTCTGTGACCCCATGAATCACAGCACACCAGGCTTCCCTGTCCATCACCAACTCCCGGAGTTTACTCAAACCCATGTCCATCAGGTCAGTAATGCCATCCAGCCATCTCATCCTCTGTCGTCCCCTTCTCCTCCTGCCCCCAATCCCTCCCAGCATCAGGGTCTTTTCCAGTGAGTCAACTCTTCACATGAGGTGGCCAAAGTACTGGAGTTTCAGCTTCATCATCAGTCCCTCCAATGAACACCCAGGACTGGTCTCCTTTAGGATGGACTGGTTGGATCTCCTTGCAGTCCAAGGGACTCTCAAGAGTCTTCTCCAACACCACAGTTCAGAAGCCGGGAAGAGGTTTGGAGGGATCTATTTAAATCTTGATGGAAGGCGAACTGTGAATTTTGTCATCATTAATTGGAGATTTTGCCCATAATGGAGATGGTAGCTGATTCAACGGGGACAAATAAGCAGTGTTTAGAATCAGGTCTAGTACTGTCAGAAACAGAACAAACAAAAGGTGTCAATGGATCATTTAATCCACCTGGTTGGATACTTTCATGACTACTGTCAAATACTAGAATTGTTCCTCCCTATGAGGAAGAAATGACAGCACAGTACTTTTCTGAGAAGTCCCGTGGCCTAATAAATGAGTGGGCAGAAAAACTAAGGAGAAAATGGTGTGTATCTCTCAAAGGACCTAAGCAAAAAGCTAGCAGTTGCCAAAGCCTGATCATATAAGTTAACTGAATGATCTCCCAGTTTTTATTCTAGAGGATTTATAGGGTTTGACTGAATCAGTGATTTTCATCCAGTGCTGGGGTGGTCTTAAACAACAAGCGTACAAACTAGCTGATGTAAGTCAGAAAAACCAGGTCGGTAAATGTGAATGATGATATGAGACTCGTCAGCAAATCTGTGAGAACATTTGATTAGTTTGAAAAAAATCCTTGCCTGTGGCTCGTAGTTAAGCATTAGTCAAGGCGTGTAAGAAATTAAGGATTTAGCTTTGAGGTCCTCAGAAGTCTGCGTTTTAGAAAAGATATGTTCTGATAAGTTCAGTGGGAAAAGATGTGGGGAGAATCTCAACAAGAAAAGGCAACTTGAGTGAGAGACCGGTGTGGGGAAGCCGAGAGCTTGCAGGAGGTGTAGGCAATGCAAGAGAGAGGAGAGAGAAGGTGTGGACACAGGTCCAAGGGGGAAGGGCTGGAAGCTTCGGGAGCCGTTTTCTCTTTCCTTCGTCTTTTATCCCAGTTAAACTTAATATTTTGTTTTGCAGAGAGGCAAGTTTAGACTCCTGATAACATCAAGAGGACTCAAAATACCAATCAAGATAAGCATCCCACCGAGTTCTGGAAATTTTTGAGCGATTATAGTCCAATTTTGAGTTTATAGAAAATTAACCTTGGGGACTTCAAAAGTTCCCCGCAATGGTCATTGATATTCTAAACTGTCTCTGGTCAGGTCAGTTAGTTTAGTTAGAAATACACAAAAGGAAGGCTTTCAATTCTTAAATGTAAAATCAGCTGGACACCCTGTAGGGGAGACACCTTCAAAATACTTAGATAACTGAGATCCCATTTCTCAGAGTTTTTTTTTTTTTTAAATAGAGTAAAAGATCAATTTTTAGATGGCTCCAACAGCTCAGTTTAAACCACTTGCAAGCTTAAATACTAGCTGATTTTAAAAAAACTGCTGGTCCCCTGGGAGCCAGGTCAAAGGCTTTCTTAGCTGATTTCCCAGAATAGAGCCTCTTCCAAAGTAATAGGCTAAAGGCTGAAAACCCAACACAGAATAGGCTAAAGGCTGAAACACCCACACTCCAAAGAAATGGGCTGAAGGTGTTTTCACATAGCTTCACCCTCGTGGGTCAGAGAGTGAAGAATCCGCCTGCAGTGCAGGAGACCCAGGTTCAGTCCCTGGGTCAGGAAGATCCCCTGCAGAAAGAAATGGCAACCCACTCCAGTCTTCTTGCCTGGAGAATCCCATGGATAGAGGAGCCTGGCCGGCTGTAGTCCACGGGGTCTCAAAAGGTCAGACACAATTGAGCAACTAACACCACTACACTACTTGGTAGAAGCAGACAGATCTCAAAGTCAGATTAAAGTGCCACATTATGCTTGCATATAGAACAAGGCTTCAGCCAGAAAGGTGAAAACTTGAAATCAATCTCAGACGAAACCTGGAGAGCTTCACCAATATATTTTCCTTAGTAATTAAAGGAGAAAAAATAACCTGGAAGGCTTCAAACACAAAGAGGGTATGAACTCCAGTCCAGGAGAAAGACCCACCTTCAAACGCCAGGGTCAATGAGAAAAGCAGTGAGCAGCAATGGGTTCCACACCTGATTGCTCACTGGTCCGAGTCTGTGGATCTTCTTTGTTCCCTACAAATGCGACAAAAATACTAACCTGAATAAACAAGCTTGCAAGACATATATATATTTTAGAAAACTGGATCACGTGCAAGGTCCTGCTTGGCAAGGGAAAGAGAATATATTTATAGAGAGGAAAAGGAATTTGGGAGGGCTATAGTAAACAAAGAGTCCATGGCATTTCAAGGGCCGAGTCCAGCTTAGTGTGAGTACAAGTTAAAGAAAAAGGAGTTTGTGCCAAGGCGCCATGGTGTTTCAATACTTTATTAAAAAATAACGTTCAGAAATTGAGAATAAATATGACTTAAACACATAGAAGATATGCAAAGTTTTGATTTCATTATTTCTTCACTCTTTCATCTCTTTGTTCTTTCATTTATATTTATGAGCTATTATTCGGTACTAATCATTTCCAGATTAAAAGCCAGCTGTCCATCATTTTCAACTGTACAAGTTGTTTTCTTATGTGTGTTTCTGCCTGAGAAGGAGAAAATGTATTTTATAATCCCAACCAAGCTGATAAGATTTATTTATACTTCTGATGGGTAAAATACATGTTGCCTTTTTTTTGTATTTGCTTTGCTTAAATCTAGCAAATAATTTGTTCAAGAGACTTGCTTTTAGAACTTAAAATCTCCCAGTTATTCTGATAAGGCAAGTGTAAGAAATAGTCAACAAATCATTAATCATTTTATAATCATTCTACCAAAGAGTATATTATAAAAAGTCACAAACTAGAATTAGTAAGATGTTATCAAATTCTTTTGAAAATACTGTTTTTTGAGAATGGGCAACTATCCACTACATTATTAAGTTTATAATCTAAACACAGAGACACTGAAGAGTTCAGATCATTGATTTAATGACAGAAAATGAATTCCCCCAAATAATATTAATCTCTAAACTGCAATAGCTATTTTCCAAATTCAGGCCCCATAACAAACCTGCTGTGTTTACACTGTGAAAATGAAATGGATTTTTTTAAACAAGCACATCATAATCTGTGCATCCAAGTATGTGTTACTACTCAAAATAGTCCTCCAAACATTTATTATAGCAGGACTAAATGTAAGTCACTGTTTCTTCACATTGATCACTGCGGAAAGCTTTCGTATCTCTCCTTGCTATTCTCTGGAACTCTGCATTCAGATGGGTATATCTTTCCTTTTCTCCTTTGCCTTTAACGTCTCTTCTTTTCCCAGATACTTCTAAGGCCTCCTCAGACAACCATTTTGCCTTTTTGCATTTCTTTTTCTTGGGATGGTCTTGATCCCGGCCTCCTGTACAATGTAAACAAGTAAGAACAGATCAGTCTAAATCGTTTCTGCTCAGAGAAGGAGACCAGCAGCAAAATGTAAAGGCGGATTACAGAACGAGAGAAAATAGTTGCAAACTGCATGTCTAATAAGAGGTTAACATCAAAAAATGCAAGGAACTCATACCACACAAAGCAAAAAACAAACCAGTTAAGGCATAAATAGACACTTTCCACACAGGTGGCCAACGGGTAGATGAAAAGCTGCTCAACATCACTAATCATCAGGGAAATACAAATCAAAATCACAGTGAAGTATCTCCTCACACCTGTTGCAATGGCTATCCTCAAAAGGGCAGGAGATAAAAAATACTCGCAAGGATGCAGAGCACACTGTTAGAGGGAATGCACCCTGGTACAGCCACAGTGAAATCAGTATGCAGTTTCCTCGAAAAAGTGAAAGTGAGAGTCGCTCAGTCATGTCCACCTCTTTGTGACCCCACAGACTATACGGTCCCTGGAATTCTCCAGGCCAGAATACTGGAGTGGGTAGCCTTTCCCTTCTCCAGGGATCTTCCCAACCCAGGGATCGAATCCAGGTCTCTCTGCATTGGAGGAGGATTCTTTACCAGCTGATTTCCTTAAGATAGTAAAAACAGAACTATGATATGATCCAGCAATCCCACTTCTGGGCTTCCAAAGGAGACGTTCCAGCTGGTGCTCTTGGCAATTCAGGAGATGCAAGCTATGCAGGCTTAATCCCTGCGTCAGGAAGATCCCCGGGAGGAGGGCATGATAACCCACTCAGTATCCTTGCCTGGAGAATCCAAGAGAGAGGAGCCTGGCGGGCTACAGTCCATGGGGTTGCAAAGAGTCAGACACGACTGGGCGACTGAGCACACACAGGAAAAATTAATGATCTTTTCACCAAATATAGTGTCCCACACTGGAAAATGATTTTCTTCAAGAAGGGTAGGACAAGCCTTTCACTTCTGGGTTTTGCTTTTCTGCAGCTGTTGCTGCTTCCATTACAAACTTTATATGTCAATAAGGCAAGAATAATGTACAATTCAAACTTAGGCCTCCAGCTTCCCAACTGCATATCTTTATAAGCAGCACAGAAATAATGAGTGGCAGTAGGTGAACCCATTTCTAACTTCAGACTAGACAATGAACTAGGTTGGTTTTAATTGCAATAAAAATTTGATGTTGTGTATAGAGTAACCTACAATATTTTCCCTTTTCTGTTTGGTTGGCACATGAAATTTTTATTTTCAATTTTTGGATAAAAAGGTCAAAATCTATTCAATGAAAGGTCTGTTGCTGTTTAGTTGCTCTTTTGCAACCTGGCGGATTGTATCCCAGCAGACTCCTCTGTCCATGGAACATCCCAGGCAAGAATACAGAGTGGGCTGCCATTTCCTTCTCCAGGAGATCTTCCAACCCAACGACTGAACCCATGTCTCCAGCACTGGCAACTGAATTCTTTAGCACTGAGCCACCAGGGAAACCATTATGAACAAAAGGTCAATGTCAGTGCTTTTAAAATTTTGACATGCATACTAATCACTTAGGGATTGTGCTAAAATATATGTTTTATACAGCATATCTAAGTAAAGGTTTGAGTTCTGCATTTCTAACAAGCTCCCAGGTGAGGCTGATATTGTTCTTCTAAGAGTTCTAACTGCATAACCACTTTCTGGCCTTATTACCCAAGTCCAGCAAAATACAGGCTAGTCAGAAACATCTTGAATTCAGATTTCACCAAGCTTCTGAGGAACTTTCTAATAGATAGATGATGTTTCCATAGATGTGGGAGATAGGGATATGTTTGTCTAAACAGATCCTCAGGTGGTTCTAATGGCCAGCCAGGTTTGGGAACCGTGATCCAAATTACAGCTTAAACAAAGATGATGACACCAGAATAGTCACATAACACCCAGATAGCAAATCAACTTGTCTCTGTTTACCACAGAATGAAAAGGTCCAATCTTCTACACAGTTCCAACCTTCTACACAGGTCCAATATTCTACAATCAGTTCTCTTTATGAGCTTTGAATTCCCATAAAAGAATTAAATGAAGTCCTTAGACACTTGGTGTGAAGGAAATAACATTATTTTCCAAGTAGAAAATGAACAAAGTACCTGGGTATATATTTGCTTTAAAGGTATTTGGGTCCAGAGCAGGAGCTTCTGTAATATTCCCTGAAATGGTCAGATGATGCAGTTTCCAAGTCTATTATTTTCATTTTAATCCAAGCTTTAAAAGAATCAAGAGTGCCGAGTATAAAATGTATTAGCATGTACCATTCTAAGCTAGGTGAGAAAATGAATTTGCAAGTATCTTTCTCTAACCAGGGCTTTTTAATCACCTCTCCATTTCCTTTGACAGGAGGATGTATTCCAGGACTTCAGAAGAGCTTTGTGATTGAAGTCAGTTTTATAATGCTAAAATGGCTAGTAAGCCCAATTAGCTTGTACAGAATTGGTTCACTGACTGCAATATTCATATTATTTTGAATAATAACACATACCAGTTTTGAATGCCTAAAATATACTAGGCTCTAGGCTAAAAGTATTGTACTCACATGAATTGGCAAATATAGAACTAACAGCTATTGCAAAATTACTAATATTATAAGCATTTTATAAATAAGGGAAATGGAGGTTGGAGAAGCTGCCCATCTTGCAATGTGTGGGTGTTAATGACAGCTATGTTGGATTCTTTGTGACCCCATCGACTGTAGCCCGCCAGGCTCCTCTGTCCATGGGGATTCTCCAGGCAAGAACACTGGAGTGAGTTGCCATGGCCTCCTCCGGGGGATCTTCCTGACTCAGGGATTGACCCCAGGTCTCCCTCATTGCAGGCAGATTCTTTACTGTCTGAGCCACCAGGGAAACCCTTATTTTAATCCATACCTATATACATCGTATGTAGATAGTATAAATTCCACTATGACTTTCATAAATCTCTGAATTGATAAAGCAGAAGTGGAGTCCATTTCAACTTCATAAAATTAAAGAACTGTCATAGCATCAATGATCCCAGCTTTTTATAAACCAGGGAAGTCATTTTCTCTGCATGCACCAAAACATATGAGGATACAGAGCCTTTAAGACAGTGTTGTTGCTTCACTTCAACTTTTAAGTTAGATCCCAAATTACAGCCTATCATATAAACAGACCTCCAAATGAAAAAAATGTTCATAACCACTACTCACTGTGTTACTAGGAGGAAAAGTTCCTCCAGATTAGAGCAGCTTGGGGAGCCTAGCAGGAAATGTACAAAGTTGTGTAGGAAAGTCTTTGCAGAAGTGGTAAGCAGGACCAACCAGGGTGAATCTTTGGGCAATCCCAAAGAAGAGATCTCCATGCTGAAAAAGTAAAATTTCTGAAGGTATGTCTGAGGCTTGTTTACACTGCTACAGGGACTTATAGGAAGGGCTCCAGAAAGACTGTCTTAGGAAGAGACAGGGACACACTTTGGAAAGCTGATGCAGCGCTGTTTAGAGGTATCACCTGCTAGCAAATGAAAAGGAAGATCAGACGCAGTTGAGAGTATGATCCAATTGAAACAGATTTTACAAATCAGAGCAATCCTGACTGCAGAAAAAGCATCCTATACTAAATAAAGTGCTCTTAACATAGCAACAGAAAGAACATTTGAAAGGAGAAAAATAATCAGAAATAAAGATCAAAGGAATTAGAGACAAAATTATATAAATAAAAGTCATGCAAAGATTGTTGCATTAGCTTCCTAGGGTGGTTAGACCAAAAACTAAAAACTGGGTGACTCTTAACAATAGAAATTTATGGTCTCTTAGTTCTGGAAATCAGAAGTCCAAAATCAAGGAGTCATTAGGACTATGCTTCTTCTAAAATCTTTTGGGGAATCCTTCCTTGCTTCTTCCTAGCTTCTAATGATTTGCATGTAATCTTTGGTTTTCCTTAGCTTTTACTCTGTTATAACTCCAATCCCAATCTTAACTGACATGAAAGAAATGGCATTCTCTGAGTGTCTCTCTGTCTTCACATGGCTGTCTTCTTATTTAAAAAAAAAAATAATCATATTTGATTAGGGACCCATGATACTCTAGCAAGACCTCATCTTAAATAATTACATCTTCTCTGACCTTATTTTCCTCTAAGTTCATATTCTATGGTACTCGGGGTTAGGACATCAACATAGCTTTCTTGGTGGGGAGGGTCTAATGCAACTTACAAAATCATATATATGTGTGTGTGTGTATTTTTCTCTGAAGAGGAAATCTAAAATAATTAAATACAAGTATCTGAAACCATGAGGAGAAAATGGCAACCCACTCTGTATTCTTGCCTGGAAAATTCCAGGGACAGAGGAGGAGTCTAACAGGCTACCCATGGGGTCTTTGAAAAGTCACACACAACTGAGCACACACATATATACACACATACACATCTAAAATCATAATTCAAAATTCAAGAAATTTTCTGGAATAAAAAATGGTGTAGATACACTATAAGCAGAAACATGGTAAATGACATGGGTAAAATGACAACAGTGTTAACTCTGACCAAAAAAGAGCTACTTATAAAAGAAAGAAAATTATCTTGTGCACATAAACACATTGAACTCCAGGAATAGTCACACACTATCTATTAGGTACTCCAAGCAATGAGTGTACATACGAATTTTCATCTAGCCTAGATGAACTTAAGTACCAAAAGAATTTGGAAAATGCAGAACAGAGGAATTATTGTACCCATGCGTTCTTCTTGAAGAATCTCCTACAGGAACTCTCCACTGAACCAATAAATAACTGGAAAAACTTCATTAAAATAGCTGATAGTGAGCAGTGGATTTATTTAACTAAAGATCTAACACTAAAACAAAATTGGAAATTTTGTTTTCAAAAAATACCCACAAGTTCTTTGGTATCCCTCTTTTTAAGAGGCCTGACTCTTCCTACTGGGTGAGATCTGGACTTAGTGAATCCCTACAAATAGAAAACAAAAACAAAAAAGCAGAAGTGATGATATGTGACTTTGGAGACTAGGTCGTAAAAAAAAGAAAAACATTCCCTCCTCTTTCTCTCTTTTCTCACTCCCTCTTGGAAATCCACTGCCAAGTCATGAGGAAACTCAGACAGTCTGGAAAGGCCCACGTGATAAGGAAATAAACCTACTGTCAAAAGCCAGCCAGCAGCCAAGGCTTCCTGCCAGCAGCCCTGTAAGGAAGCCATCTTTGAATCAGAAATTTCAGCCCGGTCAAGCCTTCAGATGACATCAGCCCTAGCCAACATGCTGAGTGTACAACCTCAAAATAGCACCGAAGACAAAATCGAGCTAATTCACTCGTGGATTTAAAAACTACGTGGATAACAAAATTTTGTTGTTTGAAGTTACCAGCTTTGGGGGTAATTTGTTACATAGCAGTAGACAGCAATTAAAAATATTCGCAACTGTTAAGTGGAGCACTCTCAACGTTGCTCAGTCACTCAGTCGTGTCTGACTCTTCGCAACCCCATGGACTGCAGCACGCCAGGCTTCCCTGTCCTCCACTCTCCCGAGAGTTTGCTCAAGTTCATGCCCACTGAGTCAGTGATGCCATCCAACCATCTCATCCTCTGCTTCCCTCTTCTCCTTTAGCCTTTTATCTTTCCCAGCATCAGGGACTTTTCCAGTGAGTCGGCTCTTTGCATCAGGTGGACAAAGGATTGGAGCTTCAGCCTTAGCATCTGTGCTATCAATAAACAGTCAAGGTTGATTTTCCTTTAGGATGGACTGGTTGGATCTCCTTGCAGTACAAGGAGCTCTCAAGAGTCTTCTCCAGCACCACAGTTCTAAAGCATCAATTCTTTGGTGCTCAGCCTTCTTTATGGTTCAGTTCTCACATCCATACCTGACCACTGGAAAAACCACAGCCTTGACTGTGCGGACTTTTTTCACCAAAGTGAAGCCTTTGCTTTTCAGTACACTGTCTAGGCTTGCCATAGCTTTCCTAGCTCGCATAGTGGATGAAGGAAAATGTGAGTGTGGTTCAGGAAGCTGGCAGAGGAAAATCTGGCAGGACTTTAAGGAGATGGCAGTGAAAGTCTAGAGTACTTTGAGTAGACTGTGAGTAAAAGTCTATGCTTTGAAGAGGCTTCTGGTGGAAGTTGAAGGGAGTTGAGGAAGATGGGACTGGAAACTGAAGGAAAGGAAGTCCTTGTTCTGTAGTGACAGAAAGTTTAGCATGACTTTGACTTGCATTTATGCAGAAATTATAAAATGTACCTAATTTATTGTGTGATCTAGCAAAGGCTTAACCATAATATTAAAATTGTCATTTGGTTTATTCTTTTTTTATTTTTGTCACTTTATTTTTTTTAATTGAAGTGTATTTGCTTTACAGAATCTTGTGGTTTTCTGTCAGACATCACAAATCAGCCAGAGGTACATCCATGTCCTCTCCCTCCCCAACCTCCCTCCCACCTCCCTCCGATCCTACCCTTCTAGATGGTCACAGAGCCCCTGTCTGAGTCCCCCAAGCCATACAGCGAGTCCCCAGTGGCTATCTATCTTATATGGTATGTAAGTTTCCCTGTTACTCCCTGCAAACACCTCACCCTCTCCACCTCCCCGTCCCCGTGTCCTTGGGTCTGATCTCTATGTCTGTTTCTCCACTGTTGCCCTGGAAATAAATTCATCAGTGCCAGCTTTCTAGATTCCATATATATGCGTCAGGATACAATGTTTATATTTCTCTTTCTGACTTACTTCACTCTATATGATAGGCTCTAGTTTCATCCACCTCATTAGAACTGACTCAAATGCATTCCTTTTTATGACTAAATAATATTCCATTGTGTATATGTACCACAGCTTCCTTATCCATTCATCTGTCAATGGGCACCTAGTTTGCTCCATGTTCTAGCTATTTTAAACAGTGCTGCAATGAACATTGAGATACATGTATTTTTCTCAGTTTTTGGTTTCTTCAGGGTGTATGACTAGTAGAGGAATTGCTGGACTATATTGTGGGTTTATTCTAAGCTTTTTTAAGGAATCACCATACTGTCTTCCATAGAAGCTGTATCAATTTACATTCCCACCAGAAATGCAAGAGGGTTCCCTTTTCTCTCCAGCATTTATTTTTTGTAGACTTTTTGATGATGGCCATTCTGACCATTGTGAGGTGATATCTCATTGTAGCTTTGATTTGCATTTCTCTAATAATGAGTGATGTTGAGCATCTTTTCATGTTTTTGTTAGCCATCTGTATGTCTTCTTTGGAGAAATGTCTGTTTAGGTCTTTTTCCCACTTTTTGATTAGGTTGTTTGTTTTCTGATATTGAGTTGTACGATCTGCTTGTATACTTTGGAAATTAATTATTTGTCAGTTGTTTCCTTTGTTATTATTTCTCCCACTCAGGATTGTCTTTTCATCTTGTTTGTAGTTCCCTTTGCTGTGGAAAAGCCTTTAAGCTTAATTAGGTCCCACTTGTTTATTTTTGTTTTTATTTCCATTACTCTAGGAGGTGGGTCATAGAAGATCTTACTTTGATTTATGTCATTGAGTGTTCTGCCTATGTTTTCGTCTAAGACTTTTATAGTTTCTGGTCTTACATTTAGGTCTTTAATCCATTTTGATTTTATCTTCGTGTATGAGATTAGAAAGTGTTCTAATTTCATTCTTCTGCATGTATCCTTGAAGCTTATAATAAAGTATAAGAGTATAGAGATGAGAAAAAAACAACTGTTAAATCAAAAGGAACCAGGACTTGCTGGCTTGAAGATTCCCAGCCTCACTAGACTGCAAATGATGCTAAAAGTAAGAAATGACTTCCAAATAAAGATGCAATTCAGAGCACTGCCAAAAACACTTGATCTGTGATGAAGCAAAGAACATGGCTTCAATCTTTATTAAAATTATTCCTTAAGGCTGCCAAGAGCTCTAAGTTGGAGCTCTAAGCTGTGCCTAGGCCAAAGAACAACAGGGTATGTTTGAGGCGTGTCTCCCAACAACAGTATTTCTAAGAAGCTTAAGGGTTCCATCTCTCAGCTATCTCAGGAGAAGCTTAAAATAGAAAAGGGGCTTATCCCAAAGAGATTTATGTGCATGTGATTTGTGGGGATGGCCTTTATCTAAAGGAGTGAATCCTTACTAAGATTCACAGGAAACCCACAGAGTTTTTAATAGAATTATGTTTTCAGAAGCACTTTCCGCTTGGAATAAAAAGGACATAAATGACACTTGATGAATGTGGTCTTTATACCCACAAACTTTGGCATTGAAATGCTTGAAAACCTATGCAGCAGTAAAAATGAGTTACCGTTCTTGGGAAAAGAGAATGACTCACAGAGTAGAACCAACAGTCTAGAGGGTTCAGCCAAGAGGAGTAGATAGAACTGAGTCCTCATCCAAGAATTTCCAACCCTGGCCCAGATGAACTTTCAGAATGTTTCTCTTTTATACAGAAATTTCTGAAATCTTATTTTAATGCTTGTTCCATCATCAGGTGACTGACATGTAAAAAGGAACATACTTATCTCTTTAGTTACAGGCTTTCAGATTTGGAGAAACTGTACTTAAGGAGCTGAACCAAAAGAACTATACCCATGGTGTCTCAAGTGCACCTGGATCTGATTTCAATGACAAGATCCTGAACTTCAAGGTGATATTATAGTGGTATAAGACAGTGAAGGGTACTGGGAGGGACAAAAAAGTGGATTTTGCATATGAGAAGACTATTTTGTGATAAAGGTATTAATGGTTTTTTTTTTTTTAATATGAGCCTACAAATTCTTCAATTTGCCCCTTTCAAGAGGTACAGTCTAATTCTCCTCACTTCAGTATGGGCTGGACAGTTACTTGCCTCCAATAAATTTAAAAAAAAAGAGCAGGATAAATGGTATGATTCCAAGGTCTAGATCATAAAAGTTATTGTATCTACATCTTTCTATCTTTGATCACAGGGGAGATATCAAAGGACACTGAAGTAAATCCCATATGATGAAAAACTGAGGCCCACGGCCAGTCACCAGCTAGGAAGTAAGGCATCCTTCCTTTGGACAGATGTCCCTCCTAAAGGACATCTAAAGGTCCTTTAGAAGACTCTCTTACCTCTAAGCAATGTAAGAGGGTCATCCTAGGAAAGTACCATCAAGTTCCAGTTCAGTGATCTGATAATCACCATGCCAGCCAAATGCTTAATTACAACTTCATGACAGACTCCAAGTTTGAATCACCCAGCAAAGCCACCTATGGACTGCTGACCCTCAGAAACTCCATGAGATAAAAATATCTGTGGTTTTAAAGTAAGTTTTGAGGGTCATTTGTTCCATAGAAAAAGTATTTTTAAAAGCCTAAATGACATATTGATAGCTTACAGTGAACAATGTTGGATTCGTGATCTCCAAAGAAGATTTAGCTTTGGGACCAGGGACCAGGCTTGATGACTCAATAGCTTTTGTGTGGCAGAGTTTGTTAAAGTGGAAGAGGACAAAGACAGGTTCTGACACAGACATCAGAAGGGGGCGGAGAGTGCCCCACTTACCAATCTAAGCAAGGGAGCTATATTCTTTTTTAAATTAATTATTACAATAAATCAAAGGAATGTCTTAGTGTTGTAAAGATTTTACCAGGTCACTTCCATAATATACATTTTAAGATGACAGGACTAGTCAGAAGGTTTTTCAAGAAAGACAAACTCTCCTCAAGCAGGATACATTGTTGTTACATGATCCTTATGAAGGAATGTAGAAAAAAGCCACTTGTCCTTTCCTCCTCCTTGAGAATTCCAGACCCGTATCGCCTCCTTGAGAGCCCCAGACCCCTTTCTCCCCCTCAGGGACCCCGGACCTCTTATCAACCTGCCTAGGAATTGACTCTATGGAGAGAAGGGAACCCACTTCTCACCCACACACTGTTGGTGGAATGTAAACATTGGTACATCCGCTACAGGGAACAGTATGGATGTTCCTTAAAAAATTAAAAATAGAGATACCATATGACCCCACAATCCCACTCCTGGGCATATACCCTGAAAAAAACATGATCCAAAAAGATGCATGCACCCCAGTGTTCATTGCAGCTCTATTTACAATAGCCAAGACATGGAAGCAACCTAAATGACCATCGACAGAGGGATGGATAAAGAAGATGTGGTACATGTATACAATGGAATATTACTCAGCCAGCAAAAAGAATGAAATAATGTCTTTTTCAGCAACACGGATGAACCCAGAGAATGTCATACTGAGAGAAGTCAGACAGAGAAGCAGAAATATTGTATGACTCCTTATCCCTTATATGTGGAATCTAGAAAGCAATGATACAAATGCACTTACTTACAAAACAGAAACAGACTCACAGACTCAGGGAACAAACTTACGGTTTCCAGGGGGTAGGACGGGGGAAGGGACAGTCAGGGAGTTTGGGATGGACATGTACACTCTATGTTTGAGATGGATGACCAACAAGGAGCTACTGTAGAGCACGTGGGACTGCTCGGTGCTATGTGCAGCCTGGATGGGAGGGGGCTTGGGGGAGCGTGGATACAAGCTTGTGCAGGGCCGAGTGCCTTCACTGTTCACCTGAAACCATTACAAAACTACTAACTGGCTATACTCAAATGCAAAATAAGAAGTTAAAAAAATAATATGAACAAATGGGAACTAATCAAATGTAAAAGTTTTTGCACAACAAAGGAAACCAATGAACAACACGAAAAGACGATCCTCAGCATGGGAGAAGACATTTGCAAATGAAGTTATGGACTACAGTTAATCTCCAAAGTATACAAACAGCTCAATATGAAAAAAAAAAGCTAATCTTTTAAAATGTATTTTTGTTACAAAATAAGTGCACACAGGTGCATTACAGTTTAGATAGAAACCACTTGACAAGTCTTAATTTCTCATTAACACGTAAACCAAGCCATATTGTGTATCATCTGCCAAACGCAGTCTGTTGATAGTCAAGCCAAGACATTTCAAACTTAAAAGGACAGGTTTTCCCTCATTTAAAGAAATAATGGCCCATTGAGGAAAATGCAGTAAGGATGCTCTGCCCTCCAGAATCATGGTGTTCTGAAGGAGCTGAGTTCAGTTCAGTTCAGTCGCTCAGTCCTGTCTGACTCTTTGCGACCCCATGGACTGCAGAACACCAGGCAAGCTGAACCTGAATGTAAATATTTTGTTAAGGATCTAAAGCATGATTTTATCCTTCAAGTTGCTTTTACCAATTGTATCTTATCACTATAAAATGTACTTTTATAGAAAAAGAAAATAATGCTAAGGGAAAAAACAGTACATGAATGCCTTCTACATCAGCTCTGCTCTCAAACATGAGGTAATTCATGTTGGAAAATGCACCATGAATAAAGAACATGGCCTCCCATAACAGTGACATACAGACAACTATTTAATATTTACTAACTGGAATTAAATAGGAGTACAAGAGAACTAAGGAGAACTAAATTTCTCACCAAGATGGTCAGAAAAATGCTACAAAGTTCAATTTCTTTTGTCTAGATATAAACCAAGCATGCATGACAAATAAAGAAAAAAATAGACTTTTTTATCCTCCTGTAAATATGACCAACTCACCACAGTTAATGATCTAATTATAATACAATGTCTCCTTTTAGAGAGAAGATATTTATGTCTTTTTCTGCATGGCTAATGCCGTAATATAAAGAGTATATTAAATTTATCAGGATATTATACAGTCTCTTTCATAGATGAAAGAAAACTATAGTCCCCTAGGTAGTAGAAATAAAATAACCTAGAATGAAATAACCCATATGTATATTAAAATAGAATTTGTGAAAATGAAGCCTGCCAGATATTAGAAGAAATGATCTCATTATAAAATCCTCAGGTCCTCATTTCTTGGAAAAAGCCCTAATTGTAACTTTATCTTTTTAGCGGCCAATTACTGTATTCAGCATATTTTCTGAAATAAATGCTTTGCTATTTTTATGACAAGCCTATCTGTATTTCCAATTCCAAGAATAGTAATCTACAATATAGCCATTTTCATAAGTAAGAAATCTGGAATAAATGACATTGTTCTATCAAAACACAAGTGAGGGAAAAAGCCTTTAAATTTTAGATGAAATGTAAAATAGAAATCCTTTATTAGCATAAATAAAGTACCTTAGATGAGAATCTTGCTATCTCTTCAATTTATCAAATTAGGTCATTAGAGCCTTCTAAGAAAAGAATATACTCTGCTTGAGCCATGCAAAGGAAATTGGTCAACTTTTCTAAATGAGTTAGTTTCTTGTGTTAAAAGGAAATGGTAGCTGATTTGCATTCCCAAAATATAAAGGTTTTAAAAACTCTTATGATACTATAAAGTATGATTTGTCCTGTACAAAATAATGTTCTTATTTTGCATTCTTGTTCATTAACTGGACATTCACAATGTAAGGCCTGCTCTCAAGGTGACTGTATGTGGTGATGGAGAGGCTGGCGAAATGCGTGTGGACTGGAAGTGTGTCCCCACAGCACACCCTCCTCCAACACACGCCCTGAGAAACACAGCCCAAAAAGGCAGTGTTTCCCAACGAGACCACTGTTCTCATACTTCGCCCCTGAAATCATTTGGAAGATTAAAGCAAAAAAGTGCTATCCAACCTCACTAGAACATGCTTGATATTTGAGTATCACTCGGAAGATGATGGGCTATCACTGCTAAAAAGTTAGACATGGCTCCAGCTATCTGACAATTGACATGATTGGATCCTCCCCTTCCTCTAAAGAATTGGCTTCAGAAAAAGAACGAGCGGGCATAAACTTCTGGCTTTCATACTGAGCAAATGAATTGGAGTCCTGGTAAACCAACTCGGAAACAAATTCAGCCATGCATTAGAGAGAAAATGATACTTCAAAATTCTGAGTGCCTCTGATTTACCAAGATGCTGAAAATGTCTTCTGAGTCTGGTTTTCCAAATTTAGCTTCTGAAATCACTTATTCTCTCAAGTTTTAGTTTTTTTCCAATAAACAGTGAACTATTTAAGTAGTCTGGAGGTGAAATTGATATTCGAATCTCTCCTGGATTACAGTTTAGGGTTTCGCAACAGCAGTTAATATTGACATTTTGGAATAGTTTTGGTTTTTTTTGTTACATATTGGAACAGTTTACTCTTGGTTGTATGGGGCCGCGCTGTGCATTGTAAGATATAAACAGCAGGTTTGCCTTCTACTCCCTAGATTCCAACGGCAATCGTCCCACTCGCCCTCAGCAACTGTGACAACTGAGAATTCTTCAGACATTGCCAAATGTCCCTTGGGACAGAAAAAGCTCCACCCACTGAGGCCCCCGAGATTCTGCTTTTTTGTTTTACATTTCTTATGGGGATGAAGAGGAAATGAGACTGTATAAACAGCTGAGGAGAGGAGATTCGGGTGACAGAGTGGGAGACCCGTGAGCTCACCTCTCCACACAGACACACCAAGAGCACGACAGAGTGGGGAACTCCTGAGGCAAGCGGAGCGGCTCTAAACTGGGGAGATGAAGGGCCAGTCGCAGCGAGATGCGCAGAAGGAGCAGAAATGCAGTCTGGTCAGGGCGCGCGGCACTGGCGAGCGACCCGAGGGCAGAAGGGGACACCGGAAACCCCGAGCTTTTCCGCGGACGCGCGCTCCTCCCGCGTCGGACAAACCCCCGTGAAGGGCTGGGCCGGCGCGGCGCGGGCGGCGAGAAGCCCAGGCGCGCTCAGGCTGCCTCGCTCCGCGCCGCTCGAGGCCGGCCCGCCCTCCTGGGCCGCGCCCGCTCGCCCCGCGTTCCCCGCCGCCTCGGCCTCTGCCGCCACGCGGCCACCCCCGTCCCGCCCTCCGTCACCAGCCGGCTGGCCCCGGCCCTGGCCCGCACAGCGCCACCACAGGAAACCTCGGTCACCACCAGCTCGGCTCCAAAGCAGAACTCGTTTGGCTTCTCACCGAATCCATCTGAGGCAGGTGCGTAGGG
>CM035278.1:73029177-73065211 GCA_020226075.1 Hydropotes inermis | reverse complement strand
CACCCTTCCCCTCCCCTCTGGTGCAGAGCCCCTGCTTGAGTTCCCGGGGCCATTCAGCAAATTCCGCTTGGCTCTCTATTTTACATCCGGTGATGCAAGCTTCCACGTCACCCTCTGCAGACCTCTCACCCTCTCCTCCCCTCTCCCCACGTGCATGAGTCTATGCTCTATGTCCCTTTCTCCACTGCTGCCCTGTAACTATTTAGTACCATTTTTCTAGATTCTTTATATATGTGTTAGAATATGATACTTATCTTTCTTTTTCTGACTTACTTTGCTCTGTATAACAGGTTCTAGGTTCATCCACCTCATTAGAATTGACCCTAATGTGTTCCTTTTTATGGATGAGTAATATTCCATTGTGTATATGTACCACAACTTCTTTATCCATTCATCTGTCGATGGACATCTAGGTTGCTTCAGTGTTTCAAAAGGGAGGGGATATATGTACACCTTTGGCTGATTCATGTTGAGGTTTAACAGAAAACAGCAAAATTCTGTAAACCAATTATCCTTCAATAAAAAAATAGATTAATTAAAAAAAAACATACCTTTAAGACAGGGGCAGGTAACCATTTCACTAATTCATAGAGACCAACACAGACAATCAAACAAAATAAGAAAACAGAGGAATATGTCCCAAATGAAAAAACAAGATAAAAATTTCAGAAAAATAATTCTAATGAAATGAAGATAAGTAATTTATTAGATAAAGAACTCAAAGCAATGGTCATAAAATTGCTCACCAAACTCAGGAAAAGAAAAGGTGAAAACAGTGAGAACTTCAACAAAGAATTAGATGATATAAAAAAGTCTAGAGCTGAAGAACGCAACAACTGAAATGAAAAGTACACCACGGGGAGTCAACAGCTGACCGGGTGACAGAGGAGCATGCGTAAGTGACCTGAAAGCAAGAATAGTGAAAATAAGCCAAAGCAGTAAAAAGAAAAGGAATGTAAAAAACAAAGATACTTCAATTAAACACTTGAAACAACATCAATTGCAATAACATTAATATTACAGGGGTCCCAGAAAGAGAAGGGAACAAGAAAAGAATAGAAAATATATTTGACAAAATAATGACTGAAAAATTCCCCAACTTGGGGAAGGAAACAGAATCCAAATCCAAGAAGCGAAGAGAGCCCCAAACAGGAGGAGCCTAAAGTGATCCACACCAAGATATATCATAATGAAACTGACAGAAGTTAAAGAGAGACTGTTAAAGGAAGCAAGATAAAAGCCAAGAATCATATACAAGGGAACTCCCATAAGGCTAGTACCTGATTTTTTAGCAGAAACTGTGCATGCCAGAATAAAATGAAATGACACTATGTAAAATGCTGGGAGCCAAAAATCCTCCAAGCATGGATACATCAGACTGCAAAATTATCATTCAGGAAAAGGATAGATCAAGAGTTTCTCAGATAAGCAGAAACTTAAAAAAAGTTTATTAGCAATAAACTAGCCTTGCAAAAAAATATTAAAGGGCAATATTTAAGTGAAAAAGAAAAATCCATAACAAGAAATAAGAAAATATATTTTTAAAACCTACTGTAAAGGTACATATATAGTAAAGGCAGTGACTCAAACTCTTAAAAAGCTAATATGAAAGTTAAAAGACAAAGGTCATAAAATCAACTATAATCAACTTTCTTTTTTAACTATAAGCAGTTAAAGAATAAAGGAAAAGGTCTAAAATATTTAATCAGAAATATAAAACATGTCAGGAGAGTATAAACTGCAGAGCTTTTAGAAGGTGTTCAAACTTAAATGACTAATGGCTTAAAAAATACACACACATGTTGATATGTATGACACTCACATCTATACATGACTACTGGAAAAACCATAGCTTTGACTATACAGACGTTTGTCAGCAAAGTGATGTCTTTGCTTTTTAATACACTGTCTAGGTTTATCATAGCTTTCTTTCCAAGGAGCAAGCATCTTTTAATTTCATGCCTGCAGTCAATGTCCACAGGATTTTGAGGCCCAGGAAAGTAAAATCTGTCACTGCTTCTGCTTTTTTCCTTTCTATTTGGCAAGAGGTGATGAGTGGGACCAGAGGCCATGATCTTTACTTTTTGATCCTTAAGTTTTAAGCCAGCTTTTTCACTCTCCTCTTTCACCCTCATCAAGAGGCTCTTTAGCTCCTCTTCACTTTCTGCCCTTAGAGTAGTATCATCTGCATATCTGAGGTTGACATCTCCTGGCAATGTTGATTCCAGCTTAGATTCATCCAGCCCGGCATTTCATATGGGGTACCCTCCATATGAGTTAAATAAGCAGGGTGACAATACAGCCTTGTCATACTGCTGTCCCAGTTTTGAACCAGTCCGTTGTTCCATGTAAGGTTCTAGCTGCTGCTTCTTGCCTGCCTACAGGTTTCTCTGGAGGCAGATAAGGTGGTCTGGCATTCTCGTCTCTTTCAGAACTTTACACAGCTCGCTGTGACCCACCCAGAGGCTTTAGCATAATCATGAAGCAGAAGGTTTTCTGGAGTTTCTTTGCTTTCTCTAAAATTCAACGAATGTTGGCAATGTTGTCTCTAGTTCCTCTGCCTTTTCTAAAGCCAGCTTGTATACATCTGGTAATTCTCAGTTCACAAACTGCAGAAGCCCAGCGTGAAGGATTTTGAGCATCACCTTACTAGAAAGTGAAATGAGCACAACTGTCCTGCAGTTTGAACATTCTTTGACATTGTCCTTCTTTGGGATTGGAATGAAAACTGACCCTTTCCAGCCATCCCCTCCTCCAGTAGAACACATTCTGTAAGAAGTCTCCAATATGACCTGTCCATCTTGGGTGGCCCAGCAAGGCAAGGCTCATAGCTTCATTGAGTTACCCAGGCCCCATGACAGGGCTGTGATCCATGTAGGGTTCCAAAGATGATATATAGATAATTAATAAGTACATCAAAGGATGCCCAAAGTTGCTAATTATTAAAGAAATACAAATAAAAAACATAATGAGGTATCAACTAAGTCCTGTCAGAATGGCCGTCATCAAGAAGTCTAAGAAAATAGCAAATATTAGAGAGGATGTGGAGAAAAGGGAACAATTATACAATTTTGGTGGGAATATAAATTGGTGCAGTACTATGGAAAAGACTATGGAGGTTTCTTCTAAAACTAGAAATGGAATTAGTATATGATCCAGCAATTTCACTCCTGAGTATATACACAGAGAAAATGAAAGCTGCAACTTGAAAAACCTACATTCACTTCAATGTTCATAGAAGCACTATTTACAATAGTCAAGACATAAAAGCAACCCAAGTGCCCACAGACAGTTGTTTTAAGAAGAGATAATAGATAGATAGAAAACAGACAGAGACACAATGGAATAATATGAAGTCTAAAAAGAATGAAATACTGCTATTCATAGCAGTTGGATAGACTTTAAAATGTGCTTAGTGAAATGTCAGAGAAAGGCAAACACCATATATCAGTCATGTGTGGAATCTAAAAAACAATCCAAGTGAACGTATATGCAAAACAGAAACAGACTCACAGATATAGAAAATAAACTTGTCATTACCAAAGGGGAGAGGGGAGGGGGAAGGACAACTTAGGGATATGTGGTTAACAAACTATAACATATAAAATAGATAAGCAACAAGCTGGTGAAGAGTCCGCCTGCAATGCAGGAGACCTGATATTAATCCTTAGGTTGGGAGGATCCCCTGGAGAAGGGAAAGGCTACCCATTCCAGGATTCTGGCCTGGAAAATTCCATGGTGAGAGGAGCCTGGTGGTCCACGGGGTCACAAAGAGTAAGACACCACTGAGTGAGTGACTCACTCACAGGGAAGTATATCTACTATCTTGCAATAACCTTTAATGGAATATAACTTGCAAAAATTCTGAATCCCTATGCTGTACACGGAAAACAAACCACCTCGTTTAAAATCACATGAGCAGACACGTTCTTGGTCTCACTGGCCGCTCCCTTGACATGTACTGGATAAATCCTGCTTTCTCCCCCACTTCTGGCTCAGTAAATTCTTTCACCATTCGTGTCGTTTGCCCCATGGTTTGGTGTTCAAACAGGAGGCGCCCCTCTCCCTTCTGTCTGCCTTCTGTGATTCATCTGCCAACATGTGGCAACCAGCCTACTGACTCAGGACAATTCAGGACTCCTGGTCAGGGGTACTCCTCTGCGGGAACGGAAGCCCTTTGGGACGGGACTCCAACTTGCTGTCGCCCGAAAGGACACATTCTGGAAATGGTCTTTCCTCCCCTTCAATGCTGCCGATGGTGTGAGGTCCCTGAAGACTGGGGATCGCACCTCCTGGCCCAGGCAGACCTGCAATCTGGTCCCACACCTACTGACTGTCCCTGCCGGGTGGAATGCCCATGTTCTCCGGCCCTGGCTTAGGACCCCTCACCCCCAACGCCTTCCTTGTGCAGTGAGCAGCTCAGCCAGGGAGAATCTAGACATGATGTGAGATCCCCTTTCTCTTTCCACCTTCTCTTGAGGACCATGCATCCCGATCTGGCAACATTGCCAGGTACTTCAAATGAATCATTACAAAACTGGTGAATTTCTCCTCTTGGCTAGCCCGAGATCTCTTTCTATTCCCTCATCTTGAGCTGATCACCCAAGATGGGACACCGATCTCCGTCGTCCAGACAGTGTATGCCTGGAGAGTCCTCTGTTCTTGGAGGAGGCCCCAGTCTAGATGACAGCCTCAGCTTCCTTGTGGACACAGTAAGGCCCATCTCCTTCTAGGGATGCCTTTGGGTAGAGGCTATGCGTTCCTATGGCTTCCCAGCTGGCTCAGCAGTGAAGAAACCTCCTGCCAATGCAGGAGAGACAGGAGACACAGGTTCGATCCCTGGGTCAGGAAGATCCCCTGGAGGAGGAACTGGCAACCCACTCCAGTATTCTTGCCTGGAAAATGCCATGGACAGAGGAGCCAGGCAGGCTGCAGTCCATGGGGTTGCAAACAGTCAGACCCAACTGAGCAGCTGAGCAAGCGCCCATGCCTGGTTAAGATCCAGTGTGGGTCTAACACTCTATCCCTGCTGACCCACCTTTTGGATGTAATTTTTTTAATGTTTTATTTATTAATCTATTTTGACTGCGCTTGGTCTTAGTTGCAGCATGTGGCATCTAGTTCCCTGATCAGGGATAGAAACCAGGTCCCTACACCAGGAGCAGGGAGTCTTAGCTACTGGACCACCAGGGAAGTCCTTGGATGTGGTCTGAAAAATGGGACCAAGTTTGACCCCCAAACTCTCAAAAAGAGTAGCGAATCTTCTTTGGCGATACTGTTTGGCCCCAGCATCCATTGTCTGGTCAGGGGATCTGGCCCCTCAGTGGGTCCCTAAATCATGACACCATCCTACAGCTCTGGACTCTTCTGTCATAAACTTGCAAAGGGCTGTGAGGTGCATCACATTCAAGCCTTCACGTCCCCAGACCCCAGATTGCAACAGACTCGTCACACGTGCCCCTCCAGATTTCTCAGACCTGACACTGATGTCCCCCACGACCTCTCCCTCAGCCTCTCCCATGCTCCCCTTCAACCCGCCCCCCTTCCTATCACTCCTCCTCTGCACCCCAAGGCCCCCTGGACTCCCCGCACCCGTTCAGTGGCCTCATATCATGAACACTCTCAACCCCCGTAAACCTTTCACTTCTCTGTGAGGTGGCCAGCGGGGAAATGCGCTCTGCTTGAGTTCACATCCCCTTTCCTATGTCTGACTTGTCACAAACCAAAGGAATGAAATGCAATAAAGAAACAAGAGGCAAACCCACTCACTCATGGTTAATTAAGCTACAAAAAAAGGAGGCGAGAATATTCAATAGGAAAGTCTCTTCAGTAAGTGGCATTGTGAAAACTGAATAGCTACACGTAACAGAATAAAACTAGACCGTTTTCTCATATCATCTACAAAAACAAAACTCAAAATGGACTAAAGACAACTGTCACACATGAAACAGGAAAACTCCTCCTAGGGCACAACATGGATGGTATACTCTTTGACTTTGGTTTGAGTTATATGTTTTTGGATCTGACTCCTCAGGTAAGGGAAACAAAAGTAAAAACAAAACAAAAAACCAAATAGAACCTAATCAAACAAAAAAGCTTTCGCACAACAAAGGATATCATCAACTATAGGAAAAGGTAACCTACTAAATGAAAGAAACTATTTCCAAGTGACTTACCTGATAAGGGTTAATATCCAAAATAGAGAAAGAGCCCATTCAACTCAATATCAATGACACAAGCAATCAATTTAAAATGAAAAAAAGTCTGAAATAGACAATTTTTCAAAGATGGCCAGCAGGCACGCGAAAAGATACTCAGCATCACTAACCATCAGGGAAATGCAAATCAAATGAAATATCATTTCACACCTACCATCAAAAAAACAAGAAATAACTGTTGTTGGTGAGGGTGTGATGAAAAGGGAATGTTAGTGCAATGTTAGTGGGAATTTAAATTGATACAGCCACTGTGAAATATATTATGGCGGTCTCTCAAAAAACTAAAAATAGAGCTATTACATCATCCAGCAATTCCACTTGCATTTCTCAAAGAAAACAAAAAGATATATGCACCCCAATATTCATAGCAGAATTATTTACAGTAGACAAGACATTTCTTCCTTCCTTCTTTCCTTCCTTTCTTCCTTCCTTTCTTTCTACCATAATGTAATGTTATTGTTGTTCAGTCACTAAGTCGTGTCCAACTCTTTGCAACCCCATGGACGGCAGCACACCAGGCCTCCCTGTCCATCACCAACTCCAGGAGTCCACCCAAACCCATGTCCATTGAGTCGGTGATGCCATCCAAACATCTCATCTTCTGTCATCTCCTTCTCCTCCCACCTTCAGTCTTTCCCAGCACCAGGGTCTTTTCCAATGAGTCAGCTCTTTGCATCAGGTGTCCAAAGTATTGGACCTTCAGCTTCAGCATCAGTCCTTTCAATGACGGATGCATCCAAAATTCCCCATGGAACAACTGATGCTAGATTGTTGCATTTAATGATATGTTGCTAAAGATATACAGAAAGCAAGAAAATATAAGAACTAGCCTACAACTTCTGCAGAAGCCCAGATCTATCCTGTTTTCCTTACCAGGTGACTAGCTTCCTCAATGTTGACCTACTTTCCATGACTCAGAGCAGCTTACTGATTTCACCAACATGACTAGCAACATTCCATTTATCAGAGCAAAGTGACTCCTCACTTCAGCCTAAGACCCATCTCTTGTACATTATCCTGATTTCTTCCAAGAATGATTGCAAACTAAAGTGGCTATCATTCTCAGAAGAAACCACACTTCTGCCAGTTCCAAGTGTGTGGTCTAGCCCCATATTCTAACAAAACAAGCTCATAAAAATGTAATAGTACTTTTTTTAGTCTAGGCTTTAAAAACTCTTGGAGTCTAATCACACAAATGACCATCTGGTGATGACATAAAATTGATCAGGATATGATAAATGTTTAAAATATGTTATTAGTGAAGAATCACTGAGTCAAGATTCAGGACAGGACAGAAACTCAGAGAAGAGAGTTTGGAATATTCTACCCTTAAAGTGAAGGGAAGTTGCTCACTCATGTCCGAGTCTTTGTGACCCCATGGACTGCAGCCTACCAGGCTCCTTTGTCCATGGGATTTTCCAGGCAAGAGTACTGGAGTGGGTTGCCATTTCCTTCTCCAGGGCATCTTCCCAACCCAGGAAAGTAACTAATTCCAGAAAAAGTGACTGAATAACTGAGCTGTGTTCTTAACAGCTTTGAGGCTAGAGGGGGAAAGTTGGGTTGTGGTGACTTCATGTTATATAAGGGCCGTGCTCCTGGGATGAGGATGCGGTGAAAGCAATTGCCCACACAAAGACCATATCCCAGCTTTAGGCCAGCCGGGTGACCCAAGAGAAAGAAAACTTCTTCACAGTATTTACCTGTATTTGCACCACATTGCATACAGTGAGGAAGGCAGTGCATTTAGAATCTTGTCTTATGCTTGAGCACTTGTGTTCCCAACATTTGAATGAAGCTCCCTTACATAAGTGGCAGGAAGTGGATTTTTTTTTAAATTATATTGCCACAATTTGATCATATTCTTTTTTAAAAAGTTTATTGAGGTAATATTTGTTTATAACGTTATATAATTTTCATGTGTACAATGTTATGTTTCAACTCTTATATACACTACAGTGTGTTCACCACCAAAAAGAAGGATGGTGGTTTGAATCTTTAGATATTAAAAAATCCATTTCCTACCACTTAGGGGAGGAGCTTCATTCAAACGTTGGGAACACATCTACCCAAGCACATGATGAGATTCTAAGGGCCTCCCCAGTGGAGCTGGTGGTAAAGAAACTGCTAATGCAAGAGACACCAGGGACGTGGGTTCGATCCATGGGGAGGAAAGATCCCCTGGAGATGGAAATGGCAACCCACTCCAGTATTCCCACCTGGGAAATTCCATGGACAGAGGAGCCTTGTGGTTACAGCCCACGGGGTGGCAAAGAGCCAGACACAGCTGAGACTGAGGCATGCTGCACGTGGTGCAGCTGGTACACAATAACTGCTTGTTGGTGACGTGCGAGGACCCCACACACACACACACACACAGGAATTGGAGTTCAGAATATCCACGGATACGGCAAGATGGATTTTGCAGATGTGACTAACATAAGGATCTTAAGGAAGCTGTCCTAGATAACCTGAATGTGCACCCAAAAATATCTCTATAAGAGTGATTTAATTTAGAAGAATTTGACATCATGGTGGAAGCAAGACACAGGCGTGATGCAAGGAAACAGTCATGGACCAAGAGATGCAGATGGCCTCCAGAAGCCGGAAAAGGCTAGAAACAAATTGTCCTCTAGGAGGAACCAGCTCAGCTAGTATCTTGATTTTAGCCCAGTGAGACTGATTTCAGGCTCTGACTTCCAGAATTGTAGAATAAATTTATGTTGGTTTAAATCACCCAATTCATGATAATTTGTTACAGTATCCACAGGAGAGTAATGTAAACTTTATCACCATTAAAATGTTTGCCAACTTAATAGTTTTAAAGGTTATCTTTCTTATTTATCTTATTTTTGCTATTATCAAAAATATTGGACAACTTTTCTTAAGATTTTTTGCCATCGGTGTTTTTTTCTGTGAATTGTCTCCTAATATCTTTTGCCCCTTCTGTTAAATATTGATTGTAGGTTTTCTTATTTACTCTTCCCATTTCTTTCCTCCCAAAATTAAGGCATTAGCTTCTGAATCCTTTGAGAGGTTGGGCTCCCATCACTCATGATAAGTGTTCCTAGAGATCTTGTCTACATTTTTGAGACACACTAGTCATAAATTGTCCATTGCTAACGACTGCACTTTTGTAAAACCCACAGACTAATAATTCACCTTCTTCCTTATATCTTAACGAGTCCTCTGCTTTCAAACTGGTAGATTCATTACTGGGTTAGAAATAACCAATAAATTCATCATTGTCTTAAAAAAAAAAGTTCTCCTTCATGTCTTGGATTTTAAATCGCTACCTTTGCTTCCCAAATCTGACACTGGCTCCCAGATGCATCAAAAATGCTATTACCCCAGACTGAGCTTTAATTTCCTTGATAGTTCATTTCTGTGGCTTTTCAAACAAGCACGCTGGATCCCCATCCCAGACCTACACAGTAATACACTGTATGTTTACCTAACTCTGCTGACACTTGTTATATGTACTCCCAGCAATAATATGTCCATACTCCTTCTGGCCAACTCTAGTCTAGTCCTTCTGTAACAAAGAGCAGAGCTGACTCCATGCTGGATCTATTTCTTTAGCTCCAACCTTTGTGCTTTTTGCCTGTGTTTAGTCATGCTGGCTATGCACCTCTGTAAGAGTGCTGCCTACAGCCTGAAATAGTCATGAGAGTCCATTCTCAAGACTCTTACCTTAAAGGTATAACACTCTTCCATTCGTATAGAGATAAAAAGTTGTAGAACAGAAAATAACAGTTGTCTAGTCAGAGGTTTATAGGGACATTGTGACCAAACCTGCTGGATAGCTGCAAGAACAAAGGATTCCTGCACCAAGGAGTTTGTGACAACCATCCACATCCCTCCCCTTTGAGTATAAAAGAAGCCTGAATTATAACTCAGATAAGGTGGTTTTCAGGGACCCTAGTCCACCATCTTCTCAGCTGCTGACTTTCCAAATAAAGTTTCCATTCCTTGCCATAACAATCTGTCTCTAGATTTATTGGCCTGTCATGCAGCAAGAACTCAGAGTTTGGACTTGGTAACAGCCCCTGTCCCTGCATTCTCTGGTGGAAGAAGGTGCTTGTACTTCATGGTCCTGCCAGGCAAACTCCCTTCCCACACGTTAAAAACTGAGCATGTTGGACAGTCATCAACACCCATACACTTGGTATATGAATATTGATACATCTTACATGTTTTTTCTGCAATAAAAAGACAAATAAATAAGAATAAATAAAAGAAAAATAAAGTAAGTTTTTTCTGAAACTGTGTCCCATGTTTGCATCTTTACCCTTACATGCACACAAATACTTTTAACACTACCACTCATGTCCAACCCCAATAAGAAACCCCAGACCCTTCCAACTGCTTCTTACCATAAAATGTGACTGTTTTAGCTTAGATTTTATAATCATATGATTTTGCCTACTACTTAAGGTAGTTAGGAGGAAAAAATGTGGTAATGGATAAGGAACTGTGTACCTATAAGCTATGATTGTTTATCAAGTTAGTTGAATTTGAAGTGTATTTGCACTTGGATGTGATCTATAGTGCTAAATGTAATTCTTTTCAAGATTAGTATATACTATTTCCATTATTAGTGAAATGAGATATTATATCAAAAGAAATTATATCAAATCTTCAATAATATGTAATTGATATTAAGTGAAAATCTTTCTCCTGGATTTTACTTAAGAATCTGTTCACTTTACTGAAAATCAATCTAGTTACCAAGAACATAAAATATTCCAAGCACAGATTAATAATTACAAAACAGGCAGTTTAAAAAAGTAATCTCCATAAAGAATCAAGACAGAATACACAAAGTTAGTTATTTTTATAGTTTCAGAGGTATTGAAAGAAAATATTATCTTCATCCAGCATTTTTGAAGGCCTGAAATAAAGCTTTTATTACAAAGTAAAGAAAGCAACCTTAAAGTAAGGAATTATCTCAAATAAATTAAAATACCTGTGTCTTAGTTTTCAACTGATTTTTGAGCAAGTATTGAAAGTTATTGAAATATTTAAAAAAAATAAGATTAATTATATTCCCCTGTGTCTTGATGGCCATGAACTAAAATCACCAGATTGTTAATGAAAGATAATAAGACCATTCCAAATACAATCAAGATAGCTAACTAAGAGAATGCTGACCAAACATACCAAAAATACAGCTACATATGGAAAACTGTCCCTGAAAATAGTGGAAATTCCTCACAGAAAATCTGGAGACTGATAGAAAGTCTCTTCTACAACCAAGTCTATTAAAAGAAAAAAAAAAAAAAAAGTTTCTCGCTGACACTGGTAGGAAGGGAGGAAGACCCGTTTGGTCAGGACCCTCACTCCTGGCAGGCTCGGGGACCCTCCCTGGGGAGGGAGTGGTCAGGACCCTCACCCCTGGCAGGCTCGCGGACCCACCCTGGGGAGGGAGGGATTCCTGCTTTTTTTTTTGGCACCCCAGCCCTAGGGTCCAACACCAAAAAGGCGAGTTCCCTCAGCTGGTTTGAAAGCCAGTGGGGCTGCAGAGGTCTATAAGAAGCCCAGACTCCAATCTAGGAGAGCATCCATACACACCTGTTTACTCCCACTCAGCGCTCAGATAAGCTACAAAATGGGAGGACATGTTTGCGGATAATATGACCAACAAAGGGTGAGTATGCAAAATATATAAACAGCTCAGGCAACTCAGTATCAAAGAAACAAGCAGCCCAGTTAAAAGAAATGGGTTTTTCAAAGAAATATAAAAGACATATTGTTTCAAAGACATACCAATGGCTAGCTGCTGATCTTTCTTTTTCAAAGATATATATATATATACTTTCATCAAAGTTGTTATAGAGGGAATATAACTCAACATAAATAAGGTTATTTATGACAGAAGCACAGTTAACATCATACTCAATGTTGAAAACTGAAAGTTTTTCTTCTAAAGTCAGGAACAAGATAAGGATGCCCACTCTGGCCATTTCTATTTAAGATAGTATTGGGGACTTCCCTGGTGATCCAACCAGTCCATCCTGAAGGAGATCAGTCCTGGGTGTTCATTGGAAGGACTGATGTTGAAGCTGAAACTCCAGTACTTTGGCCACCTGATGCGAAGAGCTGACTCATTGGAAAAGACCCTGATGCTGGGAAAGATTGAGGGCAGGAGGAGAAGGGGATGACAGAGGATGAGATGGCTGGATGGTATCACTTACTTGATGGACATGGGTTTGAGGAAACTCCGGGAGTTGGTGATGGATGGGGAGGCCTGGCGTGCTGCAGTCCACGGAGCTGCAAAGAGTTGGACACGACTGAGCGACTGAACTGAACTGAACTTGTGATACAGAGGATAGCAATCGGGTTGTAATGCAAGGAACAGGGCTTCAATCCCTGTTCCAGAAAGATTCCACATGACATGGAGCAACTAAGCCTCTGAACGGAAAGCTTGAGCCCACACGCAGCAACGACTGAAGCCCGTGTGTCTAGAGCCTGTGCTCTGCAATAAGAGGCACCGCTGCGATGAGAAGCCCACGCACCAGAGCAGGGCAGCCCCTGCTCGCCGCAGCTGGAGGAAGCCCATGCACAGCAACAAAGCCCCAGCTTGGCCAAAAATAAATGTGCTTTTCTAAAAAGATAATACTGGAAGTCCTAGCCATAACAATCAGACAAGGAAAAGAAATAAAAGGCACCCAAACTGGAAAGGCATCCAAAACTGTCACTATTTGCCCATGACATGTTACTATATATGGTGGTGGTTTAGTTGCTAAGTCATATCCAACTCTTGTGACCCCGTGGGCTGCAGCCCGCCAAGCTCCTCCGACCATGGGATTCTCCAGGCAAGAAGACTGGAGTGGGTTGCCATTCCCTTCTCCAGGGGATCTTCCTGACCCAGGGATCAAACCTGAGTCTCTAGCATTGCAGATGAATTCTTTACCACTGAGCCATCAGGAAAGCAATATACATAACTCTAAAATCTCCACCAGAAAAACATTAGAATTGTAAGTGAATTAAGCAAATATGCAGAATATACAATTAATATCCTAAAATTTGTTGCTTTGGTATACTAATAATGGACCATCAAAAGAGAAAGAAAAAAAAAAAACCACAATTCTACTTAAAATCACACACAGAAAAGAATAAAATGCTTAGGACTAAACTTAATTAAGAATGTTAAACACCTATACTCTGAAAGCTATACAATTTTGATGAAGAAAACTGAAGATAATATACACATCTAAGTAGAAAGATATCCCATGTTCATCAATTGGAGCAATTAATATTGCTAAACTGTCCATACTACCCAAAGAAGTATACAAATTTAATGTAATTCCTGTCAAAATATTCATGACATTTTCACAGAACTGGAACAAATAATCCTAAATTTTACATGAAATCACTGAAGACCTCAAATAGCAAAAGCAATCCTGAGAAAAATAAAGAGCAAAACTGGAGTACTATGCTCCCTCACTTCAGACTATTCTACAAAGTTACAGTAATCAAAACAGTATGGAAGGGCACAAAAACAGATACATAAATCAGTGGAACAGAATAGTGAGACCAGAAATAAATAAACCCACATGCCTGTGGTTAATATCTTCAATAAAAATATGCAATGGGAAAATAACAATTTCTTCAATAAGTGGTGCTGGGGAAGTTTGGCAGTTAGGTCTGAAAGAATGATATTAGACCATTTTCTCTCACCACATATAAAAATAAACTCAAAAAGGATTAAGACTCAAAAGGTAAAACTAAAAACCATAAATCTCCCAGAAGGAAATACAGGCAGTACTCTTTGACATAAGTCTTAGCAGTAATTTTTTGCATCTGCCTCCTCAGGAAAGGGAGAAAAAAAACAAAATAAACAAATGGGAGACAATTAAAAGCTTTGCACCGCAAGTTAAACTGTCAATAAAATGAAAGAACAACTTAGTGAAATATTTTCAAATGCTAAGTCTGATAAAGTCTTAATATGCAAAATATAGGGCTTCCCCAGTGGCTCGGCAGTGAAGAATCAGTCTGCAATGCAGGAGACACAGGAGACATGGGTTCAGTCTTTGTGTTGGGAAGACCGCTGGAGGAAGGCATGACAACTCACTCCAGTATTCTTGCCTGGAGAATCCCATGGACAGAGGAGCTTGGCAGCTACAGTCCACAGGGCAGCAAAAGGTAGGACACAACTGAAGCCACTGCATAAATGCACATATCCAAAATATAAGCAGCTTATACAGCTCAATATCAGAACAAGGAGAACAACCTGATTTAAAAATGGGCAGAAGACACAAATAGGCCTTTTTCAAAGAAGACATACTGATGGCCAACAGGCACATGAAAATATGCTCAAATTACTAATCATCAGCACAGAAATGCAAATCAGAACTACCATGAGATATAGCCTCACACTTGTCAGAATGGCTATTGTGAAAAAGTCAAGAAAAAAACAAATGTTACTGCAAATGTAGAGAAAATGGAACTCAAGGACACTGTTGGTGGGAATGTAAATTGGTACAGATGCTACAGGAAACAGTGACGTTCCTGTTCTTAAATATAAAACTGCCATATAATCCAGCAATTTCACTGCTGGGTACATTTCTAAAGGAAAAAAAAAAAAAAACACTAAATGGAAAAGACATATGCACCCCAATGTTCATAGAAGCATTATTTACAATAGCCAACACATGCAAGTAATCTAAGTGTCCATCAACAAATGAAGGATAAAGATGTGGTGTATACATAGTAGAATAACACTCAGCCATAAAAAAGAAGGAAATTATGCCATTTACAACTACATGGATGGATATGGAGGGTATTATGCTTAATAAAATGTCAGACAGAAAAAGGGCAAATACTGTTTTCACTTATATGTGAGTCTAAAAACTAAAACAAACAAGTGAATATAAGAAAACCATAACAGATGCACAGATATAGACAGGTAAGTACTAGTTACATGTAGGGAGAGAGATATGGGAAAGGTCAAGATAGGTGCAGAGGATTAAAAGTACAAGCTACTAACTATAAAATAAAGAAGATATGAGGATATAATGTTTAGCACAGAGAATATAACCAAGATGTTATAATTACTTTAGATCAATTATAATCTGTAAAAACACTGAACCACTCTCTTGTACACCTGAAACTAATATTGAATAACAACCATTCTTCAGTTTAAAAACAGGAAGAATAAAAGAATTGGAGGAAAAACGAAAATAAGAACAACAGAGACAACAAAACTGTCAAAGAGACAGAAAACACACTGGTGGTTTCTGAGAGGAGTGGAGAATGGAAGCACCTGCTCAGTGAATAAATTGCTTTGTGGGTAGCAAAGTCACTGTACAACATTGTAAATGCCCCCTAAATGCTACTGAATTGTTCACTTTAAAATGGCTCATTTATGCTATGTGAATTGCACCCCAATTATAAAATAAAGAATAAAAAAACAGGAGAAAGAAAGACAGTGGTAATACAGGTGAAAAACACTGGCCATGATTTAATAATAGGTGTACGAGAGTTTATATACTATTTGGCACGTGTTAGAAATTTTACATAAAAATTAAAGTAAAAAAAACAAAACTTTAAAAAAAAAATCAATGAGTATTTCTGTGGCAAAGACATAGTTCTTTAGTTTTATTCCAGATATCCATTTGTCCAACTAAAAAATAAAGTATTCCCTCTTCCCTCACAGCTCTATGACTAAATCATGTGACTAAATGTGGGCCAATGAGTTGTTAGCAAAAATGTTATGTGGGTCTCCAGAAAGGAAGGAGATAACCTCAGGATAATAAGAACCTCTTATTCTTGTAGCTTGCCTAGAATGTAGGCATGATCTCTAGATATCCAGCAGTCTGCTGTCTCCAGGAGCTTTACATTCACAAATTCAACCAACCTGGGATTTAATATATTTTTTTAATTAAGAAATTTTCAAAAAGCAAAACTTGAATGTTGCACAGGCTGGCAACTATTTACAGAGCATTTACATTTTATTGAATGTTAGGTATTATAAGTACCCTAGAGATGGTTTAAAGTATATGAGAGGATATGTGTAGGTTATAGGCAAATATTGTACCATTTTTTGTGAGAGTCTTGAGCACCCACAGATTTTGGTATCTGCAGGGGGTCCCAGAATGAATCCCCCAAGGAAACAGGAATTTGACTACTGAGGTGCAGAGCAGAAACGTACAAACTGGGACGCCTGACACACAGAGGAAAAACTGTACCATTGCTGAATTATCAACTTTCAAGCTTAGCTTATGAAAGAAAGAAATTACTGTCTTGTTTATACCACTACTATTCGTGAGATTTTTTTTTCTGGTTGTGCATGTCTCTGTGTGTTTCCAAATCTAACCCTACATACTGTTTTTCTAATTTCTAACTGGAAGTTTCTCTTGCTAATAATTCATATATAAACAGTTCTATGTGTTTTTAAGCAACATTATATGCTTCAAACCATTAGTCCCTATATTTCTTTCCCATGTCTCTAGTAAGCAATGTAAAGAAGAAACAGAAATCTATTAACTAAGTCTGTAGAGAAAACTTCACTAACAGGATCATGTATAAGCAGGGAAAATACATGGATTGCTGCTGCTGCTAAGTCACTTCAGTCCTGTCCGACTCTGTGCAACCCCACAGACCGCAGCCCACCAGGCTCCGCTGTCCCTGGGATTCTACATGGATTACATGATTGCAAACATAAGCCGTGTGTTTTTCTTTCCAGGTTCTCGACAAAGACATGCACAACCTGTGTGACAAACTGCGGGAACCGAGACAATCTGGCCTTCCCAGTATCAAATGCTGGCTGGAATTATTCAGGATTGGGGTTACTGGGTCTCCTAATTTCTAATTTTGTATCAACTAACAGAGAATGAAAATTATTAAAAAGTTTTCTTCTTGTATGTCTTTCTTCTTCCTAAGAGAATTCCTAAGAGAAAGAATTAGACTTCTTTCTCTTACTTTTTCCAGCCTCAGTACAGTATTTCCCGGGAAGTCCATTGTCTTTATAACCAACGGTTCTGGGGTGGGGGTGAGAAACTGATCTTTCAAAACACCATTCAGGACCCTCTATCTCAGACCTTGAGCCCACTGACATTCTAAAATGTCAACATTAACAGATAAATTCCCTCAGTGTAATAAAATGCTTTATATAGGCTATTAAAATTCATTGTTCAGATGAAACAAAAAATATGTACGTGAAACATTTTTCCTATATGGCTTTTTAAATCCTAGAACTATATTTTTAATGGGAAGAAAAGGTATTCTATTATCCTCCATTCCACTTTCCAAGAGAGTTCATTGAAAAGAGCTGACCTAGAACTCACTCTAAGAATTTTATGGCTATTTAAGGCTATTTAAGAAATGCTGCAATTTCAGAGCTTTGTCCAATATTCTATTCGATAAAAGGAAAAGGTCAGATGCACTAGGCACTTTGGTACAGAACAGTTCTCAAGTTATTAACTGCAAACTGAGATATTTTCAGGGAATCTGAAAGGCTAAATTTTTTCATAAAACTACTTAGACATTTTTTTATCTTTTTCCTTTTACTGACATTGGCACTGTGAAGGTACAAAAACCAGTGGGTGAAAATGCTGCTGTCTTAGTTCAAATCAAGGCAGTGGCACCAAACTATACGAGCACGCCTTGCTTTCTTTACCTCCATATCCACACACCCTCAGTCAAAAAAGAAATAGAGAGAGCCGGTTTCACTTAAGATGTTTTGGATGAGATAGTAAAATAACCAATTTTTTAAATATTGAGAATTTAGGGAAACTTAATCTCTTACAATGTGGCTCTCCAGCAACTTCTCTTATGAGTTTAGTGGTATTAACAAACGTAATTTTAAAAATACTGTACAATGAAATGCATCACCATTGGAAAATCTGCATAAGTAAGTGAACCAGTATTCACCAAATGACCAAAAGATGTTACAAAATCGTATGTGACTTTAATGTAAGAGCACAAAAATCTCATTAATATTGTTTTAGATTCCACATTGCAATTTACTTTTAAGAACCTACAACTTGTTGAATTGCCACAGTATGAATACAATTATCTGAAAAAGTTACAAAAATAGTTCTACTTTGATGTTTGTTTTGAAAATTGGAATTTATTTCTACAATTGGAATACATTCCTACTAGATGAATGCAGAAAACTGCACCCAGCTGCAACGAGCTATGTCTTACGTACATAAAACACACGCATACATCTCACAAGGATATTGAGATGCAGCCATGCAATCCAACGTTCCAATGTTCCATTAGATTTCACATCACCCTCCCACCACCGCTATGCAGAAATTCACAAAGCACAACCCTTCCAGCTGCTAAAGACATGGGTCCCACCCTCCCCCCTTTTTAGTTTTCCCCATTTCCTCTCTTGACCTTGTACTTTCCCTGTATCTATGTTCTTTCTTATGTCAACTCTCTTCTCTCATTTTTTCTGTCTCTCTTTTTTTCTTCGTTTTGTTCTTAGAGTGGTAGACCTGGGAGCCAGTAGGTAGCCTGGCCAGGATGCCAGACCTGAACAAACTGTAGGTCTTTTGCAAGGTACTGTGCTATATTATAGCATTTATTCATTTGTTATATTTAATGTGTAAAACTGTACTATCATTTTACTAGATGCCAGCCTGGTTTTGTTGTTGCTGTTACTGTTGTTTGGGTTTCCTTCTTTGTTTTTTTAACTTTTTATTTTCCTATTCATTTTTAAGTTTGATTCCTAACTAGTTCTTTGCATCTCACTGAGAAGTTTTGACGTGCTATATCCATTCCCAACCTCCTTTTCAGATAATTTTCTCCAGAGCTTTTTAGGAATGCATGCATGCCATTATTGCAGAACTGACTGTACTCCTCCCAAAGAATTTTTCAAATACTTCTTTGAATATTACCTATCCTCCATAAACTCCATCCAGATTTTCTTCATATACTTTAACCAAAACACTGTATTGTAACATCTTCCACACAGAAGCAGAAATGTGAATCCACTGTATTCTATTAGGAAATAATAAACACAACCCACAGATTGGGGGAGAATATTTGCAAAAGACAACCCACAGATTGGGGGAGAATATTTGCAAATCGTGGGACCAACAAAGGATTAGCCTCCAAAATTTACAAGCAGCCCATGAAGCCTAACAGCATCAAAGCCAACAGCCCAGTCAAAACATGGGAAGAAGGCTTTTAAATAGACTTATCTCTAAAGAAGACGTACAGATGGCCAAGTGGCACATGAAATGATACTCAATGCCACTAATTAGTAGAGAATTGCAAATCAAGACTACAATGAAATATCACTTCACATCAGTCAAATGACTGTCATCAAAAATCCACAAACAATAAATACTGGAGAGGGTGTGGTGAGAAAGGTCCCTGCCTACATTGCTGTAAATTGGTGCTGTGGAGAACAGTGTGGAGGCTCCTTAATAAACTAAAGATAGAGCTACCGCGCGTGCCGTGCTAGGTCGCTTGCTGCTGCTGCTGAGTCGCTTCGGTCGTGTCTGACTCTGTGCGACCCCATCGACGGCAGCCCACCAGGCTCCCCCGGCCCTGGGATTCTCCAGGCAAGAATAATGGAGTGGGTTTCCATTTCCTACCCCAGGGGATCTTCCTGACCCAGGGATCGAACGTGCATCTCTTGCGTCTCCTGCATTGGCAGGAGGGTTCTTGACCACTAGTGCCACCAGGGAAACCCCCAGAGTTGCCATGCGACCCCGCAATCCCACTCCTGGGCATGTATCTAGAGAAACATGTGATCTAGACGGACACATACCCCCTGGGGTTCATTGCAGCACTGTTTACAACAGGCAAGACACAGAACAACCTAAATGTCCATCGACAGAGGGATGGATAAAGAAGATGTGGTACATGTATATCAGTCTTAAAAAGAATGAAATTATGCCATTTTCAGTTATATGCATGGGCCTAGACGGCGTGGTCCTGAGTGAAGTGAGTCAGACTGAGAAGTACAAACATCATATGACATCCCTTATGTGTGGAATCTAAAAAGAAATGATACAAATGAACTTACAAAACAGAAAGTCGCAAAGTCAGAGAACAAACTTATGGTTGCCCAGGGGAGGGAGGAGGGGGATGGATAGGCAGTTTGGGATGGACGAGGGCACATGTCCATATTTAAAATAGGTAACCTGGAAGGACCTACTGTATGGCACATGAAACTCTGCTCAGTGTTATGTGGCAGCCTGGACGGGAGGGGATTTTGGGGAGGGGTGAATGCATGTATACGTATGACTAAGTCCCTTCATTGTTCACCTGACGCTATCACAACATTGTTTGTTAATCACCTGTATCCCAATACAAATTAAAAAGCTTTAAAAAATAAAATAAAAATATACAAATCATAAAAAACAAATAAAAATAAAACAATTGTCAAAATGTACAAGGTTATCATTCTCAGGAATTTTTTTATTTTGGAAAGCATGGTTATTTTTCATAAAAAAGTTAACTGCATGGGTATATTATTGTTAATTTAGGAAAGTTATTAATATATAAATAGTTTTAACATTTCTCTTAATTCCTGGTAGGATAAATATCAGGAGATACAACCCACATAAGGCTTCCCTGGTGGCTCAGATGGTGAAGAATCTGCCAATGCGGGAGACCCGAGTTCATCCCTGGGTCAGGAAGACCTCCTGGAGGAGGGCAAGGCAACCCACTCCAGTATTCTGGCCTGAGAAATTCCACGGAGAGAGGAGCCTGGCAGGCTACAGTCCCTGGGGTTGCGCAGAGTTGGACACGACTGAGTGACTAACACACCACATGTAAACCCACATAAAGAGAAGCTCTTTAGGTCCCTCAGTATTTTGAGAGTATAAGGAGGTCTTGAACTCAAGAAGTTAAGGGTTTAGAAAAACATGTATTTATAAGCCTTTTGATTGTGATAGACAACATCCAGGTTGACACACAACATCTTAATTGCTCTCTATGCAAAAACTGCATGAAGATTGAGATTTCCAGCTGGTAAGTGGAAGGTAGGTCCCTGGACTTAAAGCATTATGGAAAGAATCTCTTTGTTATTTTGAGTAGAAGTAGGCAAGAAAGAGCTAGAGTAGCGTGGAGAAATTATACCTAAATGTTCAGAAAAAGTCGAGAGGACTGGGAAGGAAGAGCTGAAAGAACAGGCTTACAAGCAACCATCAGGACATGCCATGACCCAAATCAAACCCTTGAAGGTCCCACCAATCACAAGAGGATTCTAAGTTTTCTGTGATAAAATTCAAAATAAGAATACAATTATTTTATTGGTCATTGCAATAATATTGAGCCCAGAAAGCTGGAAAGTTTGGCACCAGTCTGGTGTTTATGATTGGGTCAGACATTTCCCTTAGGTCACTGACACCTTCTCCATGCCTCCCCTCTCCTGTATCAGATGTGAGGCCAACCAGCTTCCTGGATGACACCAAGGGATAAAACTGGAGAAAAGCCAAAGGCTTTGTGTTTGCTTATGTATCTAAATGGTAATCCACTTCACTGACAATCTTCCAAGTTTCCTGGGTCTCAAAAAATAAAATAAGGCAGCAGGAGGAGCTCACTCTGCCAGTGAAATTATTCTTGATTTATTTCTTTGTCCCTTATCCTTTATGAAATGTGTCCTATAGTTCTATCAAAAATACCACTCTGATGTAGACCACATAGTAAGTAAAAACCAGGGACATGATTTAAGCCAGAAACATTGGTCAGGTTATGTCATCTTCATTTTCTTTTTTGGTCAAACTAATAGTAAGTATTACAGGGAACAAATTATACTTTCAACCCCATTAATTGATATTAAATCATATTATTTTGAAGATGCCTTTGATTTATTAGAATTCTCACTATTAAATATCAACTGTCTTCACAGCACACTTAAATGTATTTACATTAATGGACAACATTTTTCTCTAAGAAAATAAATGCTGATGGTAGCCGACAACCCCAGGTGAAACTGCAGTGATGACCTTCCACTCTTGCTGCTTGTAGAGAGTACTGGGGGCAGAATGGGCACCATCATCCAAATCTGGGAACACCCCCTCGTCTTTCTAGAACAGGCTATCAGCTCAGCTCTGTCCATCTTAGAGAGCATCACTGAAGCTGTCCCAGGGGAACCATAGTCTCAGGAATATGCACTGCATCTTCCATGTGAAATTAGACTTCTGAGGGATTTTTCATTCTCCTTCCATATTATTCTAACTCTGTAAATTCTATTCTCAGGCAAAGCATGAGTAGCTTACACACCAGGAATATGTGAGCTGTCGGATTTAGAAAAAAAAAAATCATCCTTTTTGTAGCCTATTGTCAACACTATTTCTCATTTTATTATGCTTTATTCCATGTTTTTATCTTAGAAAAATTAGATAGTTTAGTAGTCGCTCCTTATTCCGTTTTGCAGTAAAGGAGTTGCATGATAATTATTAATATTTTGCTCAGCTTTTCCTATTGTCATACCATTAGGTAACATTCACTACCTTTTTTTTACACTATTTGAAGAATTGAGTTGGTAGCCTGTCTTGCAGGTGGGCAGAGAGGCTTTGGAACAGTATAGTATAATAGCAGTCACTTTGTGTGTGTTTTTTTAATTAATTGGAGGCTAATTACATTACAATATTGTAGTGGTTTTTGCCATACATTGACATGAATCAGCCACGGATTTACATGTATTCCCCATCCCGATCCCCCCTCCCACCTCCCTCCCCACCCCATCCCTCTGGGTCTTCCCAGTGCACCAGCCCTGAGCACTTGTCTCATGCATCCAACCTGAACTGGCAATCTGTTTAGAACTTGATAATATACATGTTTCAATGCTGTTCTCTCAGATCATCCCACCCTCGCCTTCTCCCACAGAGTCCAAAAGTCTGTTCTATACATCTGTGTCTCTTTTTCTGTCCTGTTTATAGGGTTATCATTACCATCTTTTAAAATTCCATATGTATGCATTAGTATACTGTATCTGTGTTTATATTTCTGGCATACTTTACTCTGTATAATGGGCACCAGTTTCATTCATCTCATTAGAACTGATTCAAATGTATTCTTTTTAATGGCTGAGTAATATTCCATGGTGTATATGTACCATAGCTTTCTTATCCATTCATCTGCTGATGGGCATCTAGGTTGCTTCCATGTCCTGGCTATTATAAACAGTGCAGTAGCAGTCAGTTTGATTTCTCCTTACACAAGAGTTTTTAGACAACAAAGTTTTTTGTCTAACAAATGACTCATTCCATGATGCTTCATAAAAGAAAAAAAAATGTTATGGACAAATAGGCACATAATCATCCCCTAGGTAATATTGGGTGAACATAGAAAATTTAGTGAAGCAGAATTTTTAATAATCTTTTATGAAAGGTTATTGATTGATCATCTTAAAATCTACTAATTAGTATTGTTTCTGAGGGGAAAATAATGAGATAATTTTTCCTCCTAGATTGAAAGATCAACAAACTATAAAAATAAGCAATCCTAAGCATAATAAGAAAAGAGAAAATATCCAGATCCATAGTAGCAGTAGTTCCTCTGTAGCTGCTAAAACCTAAATAATTTCTAGAACATAAAAGCAACTACAATTCTTGTCACTCCTTGATTTCCTTTATAAAAATGGACTCAGTTACCAATGCATCTTCCCTGTTAATGACCATCACCATGAAAATGAAGCTTAGAACATTTAAACAGCAAACAGGACTGTCTAGATGAGCCATGAAGTTCTGAACTACACTATCACCTCGGTATGAAAGTAGAGACAGATTCCAAATAGCAGCTATTAATATTTATCATTTTAATAACTTCAAATGAGAGGTAGATGTAAATAAGCTTTGCTATTATTGTACCTAGGGGATAGTGAGCATTGATGTGCAAGACTCCAGAATAATGAGCTTATGAAAGAGATGCTCCCACTCTGGATAGCAATACAATTAACTAGCAATATTTTCCAATATATTTTATAAAAATTAATCACATTACAACATCTTTTTGAAGGTAGTCAGTAGTACCCCTTCTTTGTGCTTTAACCACAGTTTTTTTTTTTCTTTTTCTTTCCTTTTTTGTGGGGCCTAATATCAGGAAAGCTGTTGTGTCAAACCCACAAATGTTTAAAATTCTTTGACTCAAGCCTGTGAACTAAACCCCTGCCAGTTTCACCAGCTCTGCAGGCATTAATACTAAAGCTGAGGGTAGGAGGTACTGTCAACACTCCCCCAGGTCTAAGAACTGAGAACTGTCAAAATTGCAATTTTTCTAAGTAGCCCTATAGACACCCTGTGTCACTATGCACATCCTTCCTAGGGTCCGTAAGCTAAATCCTTCCAAGTCAAGGGCAATAATGATAGGAAATGGTAAATGAACACTTGTGAAATCAACTTTGGGGTTTCACTTATCTCTTCAAGTAAGAAAGAGAACTAGTGTTTGAGAAGGCCAAGAAAGTTGGGAGAATCCTGTTTCTATTTGGACTTCAAGGATGAATTTCTAAATAGAACCAAGCAAGCAAATCCCCTGATATTTGAGAAGCTTGGAACAAGAGTAACATAGAGTCATGTGAAGTGAAGTGAAGTGAAAGTTGCTCAATCAAGTCCAACTCTTTGCAAGCTCCTGGACTATACAGTCCATGGGATTCTCCAGGCCAGAACACTGGACTTGATAGCCTTTCCCTTCTCCAGGGGATCTTCCCAACCCAGGGATCAAACCCAGGTCTCCCACATGGCAGGCAGATTCCTTACCAGCTGAGTAACCAGGGGAGTCACATGGAACATGTCTAAATATTTAAAGTTCTAAATCAAGCCAAAAAACTCTTAAATAAAATGTTATATCCTTCTCCCTTTGTGGTTCTTAGATTTCTCAGACTGCCACCCAGGAAAGTAGCAGTCTAGGACAAGCCGTTTCCACATCAGTACCCACTTTGACCCTTGTTCCCAGCACCCCAAATCCACTGCACCGGCATGGAATTCCCATGGCGTGGGAATGTCCATTCCAGCCTGCACATTCAGGCTGTACCTACATCCCTCCCTGCACAAGCACAATTCACTCTTTAGCCACCTCTAGGCGCAACGGCCGATGTTCCTCTCCTTCTGGACCAGTCTGTCATTAATCTTGCCAGATGTCAAACTCGGGGACTCATTCACACTCTGCTGAGTATAATGCTTTTGGGGAGTGGAATTCTGGCGTCCTGAATATTCAGAACATGGTCTAAAAGGATTGATGCTGCAAAAACTGCATGGCGTTAGTGTTAGTTGCTCAGTCGTGTCTGACTCTCTGTGACCCCATGGACTGTAGCCCACCAGACTCCACTCTCCATGGGATTCTCCAGGCAAGAATACTGGAGTATGCTGCCATCTCCTTCTCCAGGGGATCTTCCCAACCCAGGGATTGAACACGGCTCTCCCACACTGCAGGCAGACGCTTCACCTACTGAGCCACAGTGAAGCCCATGGGTGTGTCCAGTTGGACCCCATGGTCTAAACGGGGTAATGCTGCAAAACTGCACGAGTGTGCCCAGTTGGACCCATGACCTCTTTGACCATGGAGAATGTCACAAACAATGAAGAACCCGAGCAGGGCAAGGCCAGCTCATTTCAGTGTAAGGATGGTATTACAGGTTAGGGTAGATTACTGATTATCCAGAAGAATCTGGGGGCAATACCTAACCTTAGATGTTTTGTGGGTTTTTTTAATGTCATTTTATATTCCATCAATCAAATGGTCAGTGGGCAAATCCAAGGCAAGTAAATTTAAATTTAAAAGGTCAGGAGTGTTGAACCAAGAGAAAGAGATGGAAAACCATTTGGAGACACCCTCAGACTCAGCCATTTTCTAATGATGTCCTTTGTCACTGTTAAGAACATGGAGCTTCCATCACCATGCAGTTGCCCTCTAGGAGGTCTGGGCGACTGTTCAGAAGCACATACTATGCTTGTTCAAATCTGTTTCACTTTGGATAAAGTCTATCACATTGGAGGAAGTAACCATTGTTGTCCATTCCTAACAAGTACTCAGCACTATTCAGCCAAATGAACTCAGAAGACTGAGAATTTGCTGATCTGGAGAGTCATACTAGATGATAAATTGAAAAGAGAGCAACTTACATAGGAAAGCCTGGGGCACATTGGGAAGGTGGAACTCTGGCCCCTCACACTGCAGGCAGAGGCAGGAAGGGCATTCCACAGACTTTCCTCACTTGGCAGGCTGCCTTGTGGCGGTTATATCCATCATTTATGTCTCTTCTGCAAAGAAGCGGCAACCAAATCCCAATATAAAGTAGAAGGAATGGGTCTCTATGATTTGTGCTATTCCTTGGCATGACTCGCTGGCTCTCTTTATAGTCGGCCTCCAGAATCCTGGGGACCCCAGCACAACTTCATATGTTCACATCCACAGCTGGCCCAGTCATCACCAGCATCTCAAGGACCGATCTGGGCAAGTCTTGCCGCAGCAGGACATCACTCATTTCTGGAGTCACCAGATGCAAGAAATGTAAAGGGATTTTGTAATCAATTATCCAAATCCCTCATTTTATAGATGGGAACTAACAATTTAAGTGACATGTGCTTGATCACATAGCTTGAGAACAGAAACCAGGGTGGTCGTGGTTTAGTCGCTAAGTCGTGTCTGACTTGCGACCCCAAGAACTGTAGACTTCCAGGCTCCTCTGTCCATGGAGTTCTCCAGTCAAGGATACTGGAGGGGGTTGCCATTTCCTTCTCCAGAATCCAGGTTAGAGGAAAGGAAAAGAAAGATAAATAGCTGATTGGCAGCCAATAGTATTAAAGGAACCCACTCCAGTATTCTTAGCTGGAAAATCCCATGGACAGAGGAGCATGGCAGGCTATGGTCCATAGGGTTGCAAAGAGCTGGACACGGCTGAGTGCACACACACACGCTCAGCATCACAGAAGCATGTGCACTGTGCGAGGCGCTTGACTCGGTTTACAGTTTTCAGTCTTCACAGCAATCCTGTAGGATGCCTATTTATTAGTCTCATTTGCAGCTGAGGGAGCAGAGGCTCAGCTCAGCCACATGATTTTCCTGAGGTCACAGTATGAGCGTCAGAGCCAGGACCCAAGGTCTAGCTCTTTCCACCACATCAAGTGGCCTCTCGTATTCTGCTCACTTTGAGATCGTTTACAATATTTACGGTTCTTGTGGTGGGGATACCTAATCAGTTCACTTAGAAATAGACAAAGCAGAATGGACAATGTGTAACTTCCTGTTTTCCTACTGGTGACTTTGTGATGAGGATGGTGGCAAACCACAGTTCCTTTAATCGGTCCACAATAATACAAGTAACAACTCACTGTGACTTTTATTTACAAAGCATTTTTATTATCCCAAGCCTGTGAGGTCATTGCCACTATTATCTTTTGCCTTTTTAAAATAATGAAACTGAGACACAACAAAGATTTTGAGAAACATGGTCCAAAGTCATAAAGGTAAATTAGGAAGCATAATAAAAATGTAAAAATGAGTTTTCTGACCACATATACACCCAAGATTTTGAAAAACCTAAATTTCTTAAAAATTTGAAGACTACCTAAATAAGGAATAGTGTCTTATTAATGCTGGTCAATGAATATACATTTCTTATTAAGAAAATGACAGAGATTTATGACTCCTATTTACCACAATTGCTTTGAAGGATTCACAGAAATTTAAACTGTTAATAATTGAGTTGGTAATTGAGCTTAGGAAGGCTGAAGCACTTGGCGAAATGTGTCACAAGTGAGACAAAGAGCAAGCCAAGAAGCTCATTAATCACTGCTTTCCATTCACTGATTACAGAAAAGTAAGAAACTCACTGCTGCTAAAAAGGGGCTGCATAATTTCTTTCACAACAACACATAGGCCCTGAATTTCTGGACAGAACATCTTTGAGTCATGACCGAAGTCAAATATGATTCTTTTAAAGGGTTTTCTTGCAAGTAATTTTACTAGCAAAACAATGGTAAACCGTGTGGTGTCTTTGAACTGTGGTGTTAGAGAAGACTCTTCAGAGTCCCCTGGACTGCAGGGAGATCCAACCAGTCCATCCTAAAGGAGATCAGGCCTGGGTGTTCATTGGAAGGACTGATGTTGAAGCTGAAACTCCAATCCTTTGGCCACCTCATGTGAAGAGCTGACTCATTTGGAAAGACCCTGATGCTGGGAAAGATTGAAGGCGGGAGGAGAATGGGTCAACAGAGGATGAGCTGGTTGGTTGGCATCACCGACTCAAACTCTGGTGATGGACAGGAAGGCCTGGCATGCTGCAGTCCATGGGGTCGCAAAGAGCCAGACATAACTGAGCGACTGAACTGAACTAAACTGATGGCAAACAGAATATTAACAAAGAGACCATACTTTGATTTTCACATGTGATATTTCTATGTATGTATCACTTTGGCTTAGGTGAAAGCAATTATAAAAAAAATTACTTCCTCTCTCTCCATCCCCAAAATTATTTAAAACAGCATCATGTGAACTACCAATCAATGCTTCTTTCATAAATCCATACACACACCAGAAAAGGGGGGGAAATGACATGTTGAAAAATGTTTTGCATTTATCTTAATGTAGAGTGGTAAACATTCTTATACTCCAAGTGTGGTAACAGTATAATAAGGTTATATGACAGTCTTTTTTAAAATATCAAATATGTATTTTTCCAAATAGGTGTTAGCCTTTCTCAACCTTTTGGAAATAAGGTGGAATATAAATGCACAATGAAAAGTGAATAATGTTGTCAGTTCACCATACATAATCCTGTAACACTTTCATTGCTCAAGCTCCTTCTATTGCCCTTTTAGAATTACTTTCAAAGTCCGTGGCACCTCATTGAAGCGAATGTAATGACAGCACGTGCTCTTCCTTTCAGCAGTCTTTTATTTTTTGGAATTATAAAAAAAGTCATTTTTTTCCAACTCAAGTAAGTTTGGAGAGTCTATGAAGTTATACATTTAGAAGTCTATTCCTCACAATCAAAGAAAAGAAAGTCTTAAACAGAACGTGAGTCCAGACCCTACAGATGTGAGTTTTCACCTTTCAAGGATTTTTTGTTTCTCTGTTAATGTCTCTCTCTCTCTTTCTATCTCTCTCTCCCTGTGGTTAGATGACAGTGGTAGAATGTGGACAAGTGGGTGTATTTTCAGGATATTTTTTCCATGGTCTTCTGTCCAAAGAGAAAAGCTACTCAAACATAGCTCATATCTTGGTTTCTATGTCAGTGATATAGGTTAAAACACAAATATCATCCTGATTCTCAAAAATAAACTCTGAAAGACATGTTCTAAGTGGATTTTCTAGGACCACTCAAGGAGTTTCTCAAATAACATTTCTTAAATTCATGCCCCTAAAAACAATGCCACAATTTTCTGGTGAATCTTCTGTAAGACAAGATTTGTAATATTTTTAATAAATTATGAAGAATGTGATAGCCTAAGCTAAGAAAAAATAGCATCTCTGTTTAAAATTTAATTTCATTTGGAATTAAATCACTTATTTATTACAATTAGGAATATTTGGATTATATTGAGTATTTGGTCTATAATACAATATACATATTGTCTATGTGAAATAGTCCTAAAGAACATACGCTTTCCATTTTTTATAAAAAAATAAATGGCATTATATTGGCCTTTCTATCCACCTGGAAAATTCTTAGGCCCAATATAAGATTCTGTGTTAATGTGAAGACTCTTCATTCCTCTAAAACAGATAATTGTAGGAGATTGGTTCAAGATGGAGGAGCAGGACTCCTGTGAGAGTCTGTGCTCATCTTCTCCTATAAGAGCGCCAAAACCACAACTGGATGTTGAACGACCATCAGCAGGAGGATGCTGGAACATACCAAAGAAAGATGCTCCATGTCCAGAGACAAAGGAAGAGCTTCAGTGAGATGGTATGAGGGGTGCATGCTAAAGTCAAATCCCATACTCACTGGGTGGGCAACCCACAAACTACAGAACAATAATATTAAAGAAGTTCTCCCACTGCTATGAAGGTCTGAGCCCCACAGCAGCCTTGGGACCCAGCAAAGGGACTAGGAATCCCCAGGGAATCTGACTTTGAAGGCCAGTGGGATTTGACTGCAGGACTTCCATGAAACTGGAAGAAACAGACGCTCCACTCCTGGAGGGCACAAGCAACCCCTTGTGTGCCCCAGGACGCAGGGGTAAGGAGCAGTGACCCCACAGGAGACTGACCCAGACTTATCCGTGAGTCTTGGAGGGTCTCCTAAAGAGTCGTGAGTTAGCAGAGGCTCATCACAGAAACGGGGGCAATGTCAAGAGCAGTTCTGGGAGCTGCCCCTTGGCGTAAGCCCCCTTGCAGGTTACCGTTAGCTTTACCACAGAGTGCGTAGACCACAGGGCTGGGTGGATGAACAACTAACAGGGAGGGAGTGCAGCCCCATGTATCAGCACACAATCGGATTAAAATTTTACCGAGCGCTATCTACCAGAGAGACTCAGTTTTGCCCTCCTCCAGTCCTTCCATCAGGAAGCAGGCACAAGCCCTTAAGCCTCACCCACCAGAGGGCAGACAGAAGAAGCAAGAAGAACTACAGTCCCACAAGAGAGTCCAGAGCTAAAGTCCAGAAAGAAAGCCACAGTCACAGAAAGGCCAATCAAAATGAAAAGGCATAAGATTATTTCCCAGATGGAGGAGCAAAATAAAACCTCAGAAAAACAACTAGATGAAGTGGAGATCGAAAATATTCCAGAAAAAGACGTCAGAATAATGATAGTTCAAATGATCTGGGACCTCAGAAAAAGAATGGAGAAGATGCAAGAAATGTTTACCAAAGACCTAGAAGAACTAAAGAACAAACGGAGATGAACAATACACTAGAAAGGGATCAATAACAGAATAACTGATGCAGAAGAAGAGACAAGTGACCTAGAAGACAGAATGGTAGAATCACTGCCACAAAACAGGATATAGAAAAGGAATGAAAAGAAAGGAAGACAGTCTAAGAGAATTCTGGGACAGCATTAAATGCACCAACATTCCCATTATGGGGGTACAAGAAGGAGAAGAGAGGGAGAAAGGACCTGAGAAAATATTTGAAGAGAAAATAGCTGGAGACTTCCCTAACACAGAAAAGGAAATAGTCAACCGAGGCCAGGAAGTGCAGAGAGTCCCGGGCAGGATAAACCTAAGAAGGAACACAAGACGACACACAGGAATCAAAATCAAAGACAACGATAAAATACTAAAAGCAACAAGGGAAAAACAACAAATAATATACAAGGGGACTCCCAAAAGGTTATCAGCTGATTTCTCAAAAGAAACTCTACAAACCAGAAGGAAATAGCACAGCACACTTAAAGTGATGGAAGAAGCTACAATCAACAATGCTCCACCCAGCAAGACCCTCATTTAGGTTTGATGGAGAAATCAAAAGTTTTACAGAGAAATAAAAGCTAAGAGCACTGCGAAACCAGCTTTACAACAAATTCTAAGCAAAAAAAAAGACAAGAAAAGGAAAAGACCTTCAGAAAATAAACCCAAAGCAATTAGAAAAATGATAGTAGGATCATACATATCGATAGTATCTTAAATATAAGTGGATTAAATGCATCAACCAAAAGACATAAACTGGCTAGGCAGATACAAAAACAAGACCCATATACATACTGTCTGCAACAGACCCATCTCAGACCCAGGGACACTTAAACAGACTGAAAGTAAAGGAATGGGAGAAAATATTCCCCACAAATGGAAATCGAAAGAAAGCTGGAATAACAATACTTGTATCAGGCAGAATAGAATTTAAAACAAAGTCTGTTATTGATATAAGAGACAAAGAAGGACACTATATAATGATCAAGGGTTCAATCCAAGATGAAGTAACAATAATAAATATATATGTACCCAACATAGGAGGACCTCAATATTAAGGCAAATACTAACAACCAGAAAGGGAGAAATCAACAGTAACACAATAATAGTGGGAGACTTTAATATCCCACTTTCATCAATGGACAGATCACCAGACAAAAACTTAACATGGAAACACAGGCCTTAAATGACACTATAGACCAGTTGGATTTAATCGACATTTATACAACACTCTATCCAAAAGCAGCAGACTATACATGCTTCTCAAGTGCACATGTAACATTCTTCAGGACTGACCACATTTGGGGCCACAAGGTGAGCCTTAGTAAATTTAAGAAAACTGAGATTAGATCAAGCCGCTTTTCTGATCACAACACTATTAGAAATAAACTACAAGAAAAAAACTACAAGAACAGTGGACTGATTCATAACTGGGAAAGAAGTACATCAAGGCTGTATACTGTCACCTTGCTTATTTAACTTATTTGCAGAACACACTATGGGAAATGACAGGCTGGAAGAAGCACAAGCTGGAATCAAGATTGCCAGGAGAAACATCAACAACCTCAGATATGCAGATGACACCACCCTTATGGCAGAAAGTGAAGAGGAACTAAAGAGCCTCTTGATGAAGCTGAAAGATGAGAGGGAAAAAGTTGGCTCAACAGTCAACATTCAAAAAACTAAGAACATGGCATCCAGTCCCATCATTCCATGGCAAATAGATGGTAAAACAATGGAAACAGTGACAGATTTTATTTTCTTGGGCTCTGAAATCACTGCAGATGATGACTCCAGCCATGAAATTAAAAGACAATTGCTCCTTGGAAGAAAAGCTATGACCAACCTAGATAGCATATTAAAAAGCAGATTCATGTTGAGGCTGATTCATGTTGAGGTTTGACAGCAAACAACAAAATTCTGTAAGGCAATTATCCTTCAATAAAAAAATAAATTAAAGATAAAAAAAAAGCAGAAAGATTATTTTGCTGACAAAGGTCTGTCTAGTAAAAGCTATGATTTTTCCAGTAGCCATGTGTGGATGTGAGGATTGAACTCTAAAGAAAGCTGAGCACTGAAGAATTGATGCTTTTGAACTGTGGTGTTGGAGAAGACTCTTGAGAGTCCCTTGGACTGCAAGGAGATTCAACCAGTCCATCCTAAAGGAAATCAGTCTTGAAGATTCATTGGAAGGACTGATGATGAAGCTGAAACTCCAATACTTTGGGCCCCTGACTCCTTGTCAAAGACCTTGATTCTGGGAAAGACTGAAGGCAGGAGGAGAAGGGGCTGACAGAGGATGAGATGGTTGGATGGCATCACTGACTCAATGGACATGAGTTTGAGCAAGCTCTGGGAGTTGGTGGTGGACAGTGAGGCCTGGCGTGTTGCAATCCATGGGGTGACAAAGAGGCGGACACAACTGAGTGACTGAACTGAACTAAGAAGATACATGCAACAACACAACATGAATTTACATGAAAATGTCTCAGCAGCAGGACTATCATCTGCTTTGAAGAATCTGAATCCTCCCAGCTTCTTACCAATATTGCCATCTTGCCCCTTAAGCCAAATAAAGTCTTAAGAAATGTGAGGTATACAAAACCAAACATGAATACAGAGCGAGCTTTCCTTTGGCCCGGATGACTTGTGGCAATGCACTGTGCCAAGCAGCAGGCCCTGGCTGTTGATGGGCATTCCTGCTGTTACTTGCCACTTGGCAGGACAGCCTCCGTGGTGAAGTTCGCATTGTCTCCTGGTGAACGAACTGCGCCTAAACTGTCATGATGTTATTTAGCAAGCTTCATTTCATTGACCTTCTGATTGGACCAAAGGTAAACACTCCGTGTAATCTTAGAATACTAGTCTCCATAAAGCCTATGGGAATGACTTACTCCAAATTTAAAGATAATCTGGAGCAACAGATAGAAGATTTTGTAAGTGTGGCTGGTGATGTGATATAATCCAAAACTTATCTCATGAGTGAAAGCTTATCAGAACTTGACTCCAGCATTTTACCACAATTTGAAAAGAAAATTGACATCAATAAATGCTACTTGTGTGCACTGCAGTCAGCTTTCTAAAAGTGACTGCTGACTCATGTGACAACAGTCAGACTCTAGAGTGGCTTGGTGAAAAATATTTGCTAACAGCAAATATCTTTGTTTTAAAATGTGTAAACTCAAACAATATTCCTTGAAGTACCAGCCATAAATGCAGAAAAAATGAAGTATCCATAATCAGACTTAATAATAATTCTCCGCATCCCAGGGCTCACTTAATGTTTGCAGGTCTCCACTTTCTACCGGGAGCTGTTACTGGTGATACCATATTCACAACCATTTTCTCAAGACTAAAGTAGATACTTCAGGAAGACCTTTTCTATCTCAGCAGCCTCCTTTTCAAACTTCTTAACAACTTACTTCTTGATCCTACTAATTTCTTTTTCCAGTCCCCAAATTCATAACATGTACATTTCAATACCCAGAGTTTTTAAGTAGCCTTTAGAATGTTTGCATAAAATCACCATGTTCAGTCTTTGATGTATTATTCACATAAAACACAGTGTATGAATCAAGGATGATAGTAACACTTCTGCAGTTTACTAACAGTTCTTTGAGCACTGTCTTTGGTTTGAAGCCACAAACTTAAGGACAAACATTTTTAAATGAAGGATATTCTGTGAAAACCCATCAGAATGACAAAATAAAACAAAATCATGTCACATAGGAACAACTGAGGACATCAGAACCAGAAAAACAAGATTTGGGCTGTCATTTGGATAAGGAAAGGAAAGAGAGTGATAGAATAGAAATTACAGTTATAGATTTAGGTTCAACTGAAAGAAAGAATTAACAAGTGCTGTTAAAATGAAATCTGACATCCCAGAAGTGAGGGCACATTTCATCACTGCAGGTGTTTAAGAGAAAATGAGATGAGCATCTGTCTGGAAAATTTTGAGTTGTTTGTCTAGATAACTTCTAAGGTCTCCAGCTGCAAAAGTCTCTGATTCTTGCATCCATTCGGCAATTAGTAAACAAAGCTCTCTACTGCAAATACAACTGGCTATGGGCTTCTTTTACAACTGCAATGGGGAAACATCAAGTTTAAAACTTTAATGTTCTCCAAACATTAAAACCGTTTCCTGTAATTCTTTACATATAGTTTTTGCTTACTTCTTCATTACAGTCTCAAAAACATTTTCAATTCAAAGTACTTAAAAGTTTATTAATTTCGCATATTAATGACCTCATCAATAAAATATGTTTTAACACATCATATATTGTCATAACATATTTCAAAGGTATAAACTCTTTGGTATATTTAAACCAAAGAGAAAAAAAAGGGCTAATTTTAGAATGTGCCAATGCTCCTTTAGGCAACTGCTAACAGCATTGATGGTTAAGAACACCATCTTTTTTTTAAATTTATTCATTTATTTCAATTGGAGGATAACTGTCATTGATACTGAACAGAAAGAGGTTCTCGCTCAGGCTATGCCACTGACTTCACTACGTGAACTTCTGGCACCCAACCTTCCTAACTGTGCTTGTTTCTTCATCTGCAAAGAGTAGATAATATCAACATATATCGTCTTTTAAGATTTTAAGTTACATACAGTAACACACAAAAGGCATTTAATATGCTCACTAGTATATATCAGTTAATTTTTTTCTTGGAGATCTGTGTTTCATTAATTATAGTATAATTGCTTTGCAACGTTGTGTTGGTTTCTGCCGTACAACAGAGTGGATCAGCTCTACTGGGACATACACCCGCTCCCTCTGAGCCTCCCTCTGATCCAGCCCCTGGAGGTCGTCGCGGGCCGCGAGCCAGCCCCTGTGCTATGCGGCAGCGCCCGCCAGTCTTCTGTGTGCCACACGGCCGTGTGTGTCTGTGTGTCCGTGTGTCTGTGCGTGTCTGTGTGTGTGTCTGTGTGTGTCTGTGTGTGTCAGTGTGTGTGTGTCTGTGTGTCTCTGTGTGTCTCTCTGTCTGTGTGTCTGTGCGTGTCTGTGTGTCTGTGTGTGTGTCTCTGTGTGAGTGTGTCTGTGTGT
>CM035278.1:72982326-73029077 GCA_020226075.1 Hydropotes inermis | reverse complement strand
GTGTCTGTCTGTGTGTCTATGTCTGTTGTGTGTGTGTCTGTATGTGTGTCTGTGTCTGTGTCTGTGTGTCTGTGTATGTCTGTGTGTCTGTGTGTCTGTGTACCTCTGTGTGTGAGTGTCGCAGAGCTGCTCTCAGTCCGTCTCGCCCCCGCCCCTTGTCCACACGTCTGTCCTCTCCCTCCGCGTCCGTGTCCCTGCCCTGCACACACTCATCTGCGCCATCCTTAGGCTCCGCGGAGGAGCGCTGCCTGTGACTTCTCTCTTCCCGCCCGTGACTTCGCTCACGCGGTGGGCGGGACTCCGGGTCCTTCCGGTGCCGCTCTTGCCGCCGCCGCCGGCCCTGGGACCCCAGCGCGGGAAGCGGGATGTCACACCTGACAAAGTCGTCACGAGTGCAGTCCGGGAGCTCCTTGATATTCCGGTATTCACCTGGCTAGAACATTTTTGTTTGTACCTCCTTATATTAAATTTACAACAAATCTTTGGTCAAAGTAATAAAGAAGCAAATGTTCAATGGGAAATTTTTTCAATACTGATATCAAGAGTAGATGTACACCTGATATCCTAATAAATTTAAAGGGGTACATTATGCTCAGTGCTCATGTGTGACCTGAAAGCTACACTTGACCTCAAAATATGGGCTTACAGAGTAATTTGCAGTATCTGTTGAAGTATGATTGTTTTATAATCATATCAATTATATTCACAATATTAATAACATTATACTTTATACAAAGAACAATTATTTTATCAAGCTAAAACCATTTGCCTAAATTTTTTGCACATGATATTTGAATAGAAATAAAATTAATCAGCACACTTTGAAGTAAAAGCAATAGGAGAGGGAGGAAGAGTTTAAGGGTGAATAAAATCAAGAGAAAAGTTACTCTAAACCACTTAGTAGATCAAAAGGAAAATTCAGATGACACCTCAAGGCTATCGACTTCTGCCTTCACATTATATTTAAAAGCTCATTCACTCTTCTTATAATACAAATATTCTTACAGAAACAGCTAAAAATTTTTAAGCTTTTGATTGGAACCAAAAAAAGAAAGAGAGATCTAAAATGACTCATTCTGTTTTACTCCCTTAGTATTATTTTTCAGTTTGGTAACTGTGTTTTCGCATTCAATGAGTCATGGACCAACATACAAGAGATTATTTATAAAGACAAAGTACTCAGGCCAAAAACACAGTGGTAAAAGCTCAAACAAAATATTTGTAAAAACCTTAACTAATTCTGATTCTAAAACCTCTTTCAGATTGTTCAGAGAGAAACAGACTAAGGGAACAGTGTCATTACTCTCAAGCACAAATGTAAGAAGTATTACAAACACTCTTTCTAAATTACTCTTACAAGTCTCAGGAAGACAGACTTGTGTCCAACAGCTCTGTGAGAAATACAGGGGGTGCTTCGCAGCCCTAGAGGTAACAGCAGACAAGGGAGGTTAAGATGCTGGGCCTGGGACCACCAAACAGCCTGGATCAAACTCAAGCTCCACTGCTTTCTCACCGTGTGAAGTTGGGCAAGTCCTCAACATCTCTGATTCTTAGATTCCTTTTCTATAAAGTGAGGTTAACAGTAGCACCTGCCTCATGGGGTTGTGATGTTACATGCTAATGCCTAGCAGAGTGCCTGCCCATATGAATCATTAGCTAATATGATTAAAAAATTAAGATTTCTTAAGCAAAACAGATGACCACTTTACTTGCTTATTCATGGATAAGCAACAACCTACTGCCGCTTCAAAAGAATTCCAAAGAAAACTCCATTATTTGACGGTCTGTAAAGCAAAGCAGAGGAAAAGGAAACCCCCTGGAGAAAAACTGCCTCTAGCACAAAAATGCCTAGCTCCGGCTCTGCATTTTATTAACACATTGGGAGAAATTTAGAGTAATCTGGTAACATAGTTCTTAAAATGGGATTTTTCTCACATCATTTCAACAGTACCTTTCGACGCTCAAGTAAACATATTCATTTAGAACCTAGTCTACCACAAAGAGCAAATCAAGAGAAAAAATAGTTTTTCTGTGCTGTCAATCCAAGTCATCACATGAGAATATGTCAGTAATACTCAAAAAGTGCCATGATTATAAAAATTACCATTTTAGAGACAGTTATTTGAGTAGTTTCATGCTGTTTGTCAGAATCAGAAATTAAGTGGTGGAACGGGGGTGGGAGGTGCGGTTTGTTCATCAGGCACTTTGACATTTTAAAACTTCGCAAAATGCCCGATACATAAATGTCTCAGAGGCACGAAGTGGTTGTTATTAAAAAGTCATTCTATAGGCCAAGTACTTGACCTTTCAGTTCTAACTTTTGGATTCTATCAAAACTTTAGCCTTATAATGTGTAGCCCATAATAAATACATTTCATTAAGTGAACAACAATCCTATAGGCAAATATTACAATTTGTATTGTAGTTATGAAAAAACCACACAAAACTAATTGACTCATTCAGAGCCATGCAGGCTCAGCGGAGTAGTAGAAAGAATCAATCAAGCTGGGTTTGAATACGGTTGGCACCATCCATTACCTCTCAACTCTGACATCTTAAGGTCTTTGAAATTCAATTTCTTCTTTGTCAAATGGGCATAGCAATATCTGCTTTCAAAGTTACTGTGAGAAATATGCAAGATGCATGTGAAAAAGCCTGGCACTTCAGAGGCTCTCCACAGTCAGAGGTACAAAGAAGTTCCACATTTCCAACAAGAAAAGAAAAGAAAGTGAAGTCGCTCAGTCATGTCCTAATCTTTGCGACCCCATGGACTATAGGCCACCAAGTTCCTCCATCCATGGAATTTTCTTGGCACAAGTACTAGAGTGGGTTGCCATTTCCTTCTTCAAGGGATCTTCCCAACTGAGGGATTGAACCCAGGTCTCCCACATTGCAGGCAGACACTTTACCATCTGAGCCACCATAAATGTGCACTTAGAACAAGCTTTGGAATTTATTGATTGTAGACTGCCACAGGTGGTCTTCCCAGTAACCCAGTCAAGGGAATTTTCTGCTTCCAAACAGTTGCAGATGGACATGCCTATATCTTTAATAGTATGGGCTGTCCCTGTCAGGAAACTGACTGTCCCTGCAAGCCTCCATGTTAGTTAGGATCCTGCAGATGCCCACTGGGTAGGTGGTCCTGCCAATGAGAACTGAAACCAAAAGGCAAGACGTGGAATAAGCAATGGATCAGGCTTGCAGAAAGGTCTGAAGGCCACAGGTTCAGAAAAAATAATAGGAAAAAATAAGGCATCCTCTATCTTTCCAACCCACAGTCAGACAGGGATGGAGACGCTACTGGAAGTAGCACCATGAAAGCGGCCCAAGGAGAACCCCAGGTTCTGTTCAAACCTGGTTCATGATGGTAGTGCTGGGAAAACCACATTCGTGAAACGTCATGTGACCGGTGAACCTGAGACGTATGTAGCTCCTTTGGGTGTTGAGATACATCCCCCTTGTGCTCCACACCAACAGGGGGCCTATTAACTTCAACGATTGGGATCCAGCTGGTCAGGAGAAAATCAGGGGTTATGTCCAAGCTCAGCGTATCATTATAATATTCGAGGTAACCTCGAGAGGACTTACAGGAACGCGTCTAACCGGCACAGAGATCTAAGACCAACGTGTGAGGGCATCCCCGCTGTGCTGTGTGGCAAGAGTGGTATTAAGGACATAAAGGTCAAGGTGAGTAACCGTCTTCCACCAAAAGAATTCTCTTCAGTGCTGTGACGTTTGTGCCAAGAGAAAGGACACCTTTGAAAGGCCCTTGCTCTGGCGTCCCGGAGGGCTGACCGGAGACCCTGACTTGGAGTCTGCTGCCGAGCCTGCTCTTGCCCCGCCAGAGGTGGTCGTGGACCCAGGCTGAGCAGCGTGGTAGGAGCGCGATCCAGAGGCTGCCCAGACACTCCTCTCCCAGATGGAGAAGGAGTGTGAGAAGGTGAGGCTGGGGCCCCGCGTCAGAAGGCTACCTGCGTAGGCCACTGTCCTGCGATGTCAGTGGTGCAGTGTGTTTGCCACTTTCCCACACAGCGAAGCGGAGCACGTGTTTCAGCTCTGGATGCTGAAGGAGGTGGATGGGTTTCTGAGTGAATGGGAAGGTGAAACAAGTGCCTTCACTTTTTGGCCCTGCATGTTTGGGTGTATTGGAACATCATTGCTTCCTCCTTTGGTTTCAAATATAAAACTGCTATAGTTAAATTGAAGAAAGTAGGGGAAACACTCGTCCATTCAGGTATGACCTAGATCAAATCCCTTACAATTATACCGGGGAAATGACAAATAGAGTCAAGGGACTCGATCTGATAGACAGACTGCCTGAAGAACAATTCACAGAGGCTCGTGACACTGTACAGGAAGCAGTGAGCAAGACCATCCCCAAGACAAAGAAATGCAACAAGGTAAAGTGGTTGTCGGAGGAGGGCTTACAAATAGCTGAGAAAAGAAGAGAAGTGAAAGGGAAGGAGAAAAGGAAAGATGTACCCAACAGGATGCAGTGTTCTAGAGAATAGCAAGGAGAGATAACAAAGCCATCTTATGTGAACAGTGCAAAGAAATAGAGGAAAATAAAAGAATGGGAAAGACTAGAGATCTCTTCAAGAAAATTAGAGATACCAAGGGAATATTTTATGCAAAGATGGGCTCAGTAAAGGACAGAAATGGTATGGACCTAACAGAAGCAGGAGATATTAAGAAGAGGTGGCAAGAATACACAGAAGAACTATACAGAAAACGTCTTAATGACCTGGATAACCACAGTAGTGTGATCATTCACCTAGAGCCTGACATAATGAAATGTGAAGTTGAAGTCAAGGGGGCCTTAGGAAGCACCACTATGAACAAAGCTAATGCAGGAGACAGAATTCCAGCTGAGCTATTTCAGAAAAGATGATGCTGTGAAAATGCTGCACAGAACATGCCAGAAAACCTGGAAAACTCAGCAGTGGCCACAGGGCTGGAAAAGGTCAGTTTTCATTCCAGTCCCAAAGAAAGGCAATGCCAAAGGATGCTCAAACTACCGCACAATTGCACTCATCGCACACTAGTAAGGTAATGCTCAAAATCCTTCAGTCTAGGCTCAACAATATATGAACTGAGAACTTCCAGATGTACAAGCTGGATTTAGAAAATGCAGAGGAACCAAAGGTCAAATTGCCAACAACCACTGAATCATCGAAAAAGCAACGGAATTTCAGAAAAGCATCTACTTCTGCTTTATTGACTACATCAAAGCCTTTGACTGTATGGATCACAACAAACTGTGGAAATATTTTAAAGAGATGGGAATACCAGACCATCTTGTCTGGCTCTGGAGAAGCCTAAATGCAGGTTAAGAAGCAACAGTTAGAACTGGACATGGAACAACAGAAAGGTTCGAAGTTGAGAAAGAAGTACACCAAGGCTGTACAATGTCACCCTGCTTATTTAACTTCTATGCAGGGTACATCATGAGAAATGCTGGGCTGGAAGAAGCACAAGCTGGAATCAAGAGAAATATCAGTAACCTCAGATATGGAGATGGCACCTTCCTAATGGCAGAAAGTGAAGAGGAACTAAGGAGCCTCTTGATGAAGGTGAAAGAGGAGAGTGAAAGAGCTGGCTTAAAACTCAACATTCAAAAAATGAAGATTATGGCATCTGGTCCCATCACTTCATGGGAAATGATGGGAACAGTGACAGTCTTGGGTTCCAAAATCACTGCAGATGGTGACTACAGCCTTGAAATGAAAAGATGCTTGCTCCTTGGAAGAAGGAGCATATTATAAACCTAGACAGCATATTATAAAGCAGAGACATTCCTTTGCCAGCAAAGGTTCATCTAGTCAAAGCTATGGTTTTTCCAATGGTCATGTACAGATGTGAGAGTTGGACCATAAATAAGGCCGAGGGCCAAAGAATTCATGCTTTCAAACTGTGGTGCTGGAGAAGACTCTTGAGAGTCCCTTGGCCTGCAAGGAGATCCAACCAGTAAATCCTAAAGGAGATCAGTCCTGAAAATACATTGGAAGGATTTATGCTGAAGCTGAGACTTCAAGGCTTTGGCCATCTGATGCAAAGAGCTGACTCATTGGAAAAGACCCTGATGCTGGGGTTGAAGATTGAAGGCAGGTGGAGAAGGAGACACTCAACAGAGGATGGGATGGTTGGATGGCATCACCGACTCAATGGACATAAGTCTGAGCAAACTCCGGGAGACAGTGAAGGACAGGGAAGTCTAGCATGCTGCAGTCTATGTGGCCGCAAACAGTTGGAGATGACTAAATGACTAAACAACAACAATGAACAGTAACAATGCAATATTGAGAGGTGGAATCTTCTTTGTTACTGCCATCCCCATTTTTTTTTCCATTTAGTATCTGAATATAGTTATATTTCAAACACCTAAAAAAGAAAAAAGAAGCAAAGGCTCATAATAGGGGGGTGGCAGAAGAGAAGTTGTTTCATTTTTATCTAAAGCAGGGCTGAGACCTTTGATTCTAAAGATCTGAGGCAGATTCCTGGGGATCCACATTGTCTCTAGATTTATCTGCCTTCTGTAGCCAATAAATGTAATGCCACCAAATCTTTTAGTTTCTTCATTGGATGGAAAAATTCTTGGGGTACTATTACAGCTCCACCTGATTGTTTAGTTGGCTGAAAGTCCTCAAAGAGAACTTTGATCTTCTTTTCCAAGAACACTTTATGTTATTGTTAAACTTTCTTTTCCAGCTCAGGGTTAATTACCCAGTCACCCCTCTATCTAGAAGATATTCCCCTTTTTTTACTTTTTTACTTTCTAAAAATTCATCCTTTCACCCCACCATCTAGTAGCTACTTTCCCTTCCCTGCAGCTGGTTATAATTAATAAATTATAAAGTAGACACATTTCAGCTGTTTTCTCTTAGCAGCATCTTAGCAATGACTCTTTGTGGGAGTTTGGCAAAAAATATTTCTTCAGAAATGGTTCCAACTAAAAATTCAGTACTTACCAAGTAATAGAGTCCAGATTTTCAGAACTGTCATTTTTGGATGAAAGCTGAGCTGTAAGGATATGTGTCTAGAGACCCCTTTCTATTTAAAGAGCCAACACCTGAACCAGTGACTATGTCTTCTGATTCTTGGTTAATTTTTGCATTGCTTCTTCTCTTAAAAGTTCAGCATAATTTAACAAATGCAGAACATCTTTAGCAGAATTATATAGAAATCTGGGAGGAAATAGACTGCTCCCAACAGATATACTCAAAAGAGAAAAATAAAGACAGCTAGCCATAGGAGTCATAAAAGTCAGTGAGGTGTAGGAAGGGGAAGATTTGAGTCAATTCATTAAATCATGTGCTGCACCCTTGATACAGTTCCCCAGAAGGACACTTAAAAATGAGTCACCTAATATCTCCAGTCATCAGATCACAAATAGCTTTGTATGCCGGGGAAACTGTGATCCCCACACCTACCTGCAGATGCTAACTGCACGATAAAGATCTTTACATAATGAGTCAACGAGATGGTGAAACTAGAAATGCCAGTGAAGAATGAGATCAGGCAGGCACACAGTCCCCGTGGTGATGGTTTTACTCTCCTCGTGACAAGCTTGTTCAGCTGCTGTCAAAGAAGAGTCCCCAGAGGTTTACTGAGCTGAGGTCTATACAGTGGGAGCTATGGGAGATACAAGATTAGCCTTATGAGACATGGGGCCTATCTTCCTATTGGGACTGCAAAATTTAACAAAGAGTAACATAAGAACTGCATAAGTACTCTCTAAATGAAAAAGTGTGGGTTCAGAAATCAAATACATCATCTAATAATGGAAATAAAGTTATTCCATGTAAAGATTTCTGTGTTTTTGTTATTACTACTTTATATGTATGTATGTATATATATGCTTGCTACATGCTAAGTCACTTCAGTCATGTCCAACTCTTTGTGACTCTGTGGACTATAGTCCACGGGTTCCTCTGTCCATGGGATTCTCCAGGTAAGAACACTGGAGTGGGTTGCCAATTCCTTGAGCAGGAGGTCTTTCTGACCCAGGGATCAAACCTGTGTCTCCTTTGTCTCCTGCATTGTTGGTGGATTCTTTAACTTTTGAGTTACTGGGGCTTCCTATGGGGGCTTAAGAGGTACAAACTATTAGGGATAAAATAAGCTACAAAGATATATTGTACAAAATGGGGCATATAGCCAGTATATTATAAGAACTATAATATAAATGAACTATAATAAATGAAGTATAAATTTGTGAATCACTATATTGTGCATCTGTAACTTAATATTGTATATCAATGACACCTAAATTTAAGTAAAAATACAAAGAAGGAACACAGATACAAGAGACTCCATGAAGTTTTATGATTGGTTAAATCTTTAAGCTGGAGAAATGCAATTTTGAATTTTAAGCACAGATAACCATAAAAACAAATGTACTATTATTAGAAGCAGCAGAGAACTCGAGAACACTTCTCTTCTTTGAGAGGTAGCAAGGATGGGAAAGAAAATATGCTAAACTCAGGTTGATTTCATGCTAAGGTTAGAGTTCAGAAGGATTTCTGGCTAAAGATATCCATAAAGTATATCTAGGACAAAAAGTTTCAGTCTCCAGGTCTGGATATAAAGATGCAGGACTTTTAACCAATTTAAAAATAAGTGTTAAACTCATAGAAATAGATTAAGTGGCCAACAAGTGGAATATAGAAAGAGAAGATTACAGGCAAGACATTAAAGAACACTAACTTTTCGGGGATGGGAAGAGAAAAATAGGTCAGTAGAAGAAACAAAAAAACACTCAAAAAACTGAAAGGAGCATTGGCATGGGCAGTGTAAAGACACCAAAGCAGGAAAGCATTTCAAGGAGGAAAATCAGCAAGGAAAATGCATCAGAGACTCCAGCGGAGTGAAAGGATCAAAATAGCAAAGGCTATCGGTTGAACTACTTGGCGATTGTTACTGATCTTAAAAGAATAGTTTTGGTGAAATGCTGAGGACAAAAGCAAGAGAAGGTATAATGAGAGTGTTCAGTCAAAGTTTTTAGCCTACTTTCAAGAACTCTATTGTAGGAGGGAAAGAGATGGAAGGAGAGCTTAAGAGAGAAAAGGTCGAGGGAAGTTGTGTGTTTATAAGAGGGAAGAGAGTGGAGAGGGAAGCATTTAAATGGCAGAAGAAGAGAGACCAATCAACAAGACAACATTCGAAAGACAAGGGCCAATGTCAGGACACAGGGGTAGGGACCATATTTGTAAAGAAGGAGAAATATTTCTTCCTCAAATAGGAATAAATTATCAGTAAACTGGAGAAACAAAGATTAATTTTATGGCAGAGAGAAGATGAAGTCCCAGAAGCTGTCACTTAGGTTCTCATTCTTGATAAAGAAGACAAAAGTACCCAGGGTGACCAAGCTGTCACAGTTTTCCAAGAATTTTTCCAGTTTTAGCGCTGAGCATTCCAATTTGTGGGAGACCCAGGCGAGCGGGGATGGACGGTAACCATGAACTGCATCAGCTGAGTGCTGCTGATGCAGGTGCGTGCGCGTTAGTATTTTGTTGAGATTAAGAGGAAAATTTCAGAATAACTTGATGGGTAAACTTGATAGGAGCTCATCGAAGATGGATCCATAGAAGCCTGAGCCACAGGGTAGACTGACTCACATCACATCAGAGGACAGGGATCTGTAATGTCATTCATTGGAGGCGCTCAGCTGCACGAGTTTGTGCTCGCAGTGAAACAGCAAGAACAGTGAAAGAGAAAGCGGAGGAGGGCGTGGGGAAGGGCGTGGCCGCCCCCTCCAGGATCCGCGCCTGGTCAGTCCCACGGACAGAGGAGCCTGGCGGCCTACAGCCCATCGGGCCGCAGAGAGTCGGACACGACTGAGCGGCTAACACACACACACACACACACACACACACACACACACACACACACAGGAGTGCAGTGCCGTGCGGTTTGCGAATTTGTTTCAGCTTATTGCAGGCAATGCACATAAATTCTTACTGTTTTCAAAAGTGGGGAAATGTCAGTTTCTTCCACAGATGAGCTAAAAGATTTTGAAGAACTTTTGCCAGTTAATTTCGGGCTCTGATGGCTCCTCGGTTTTCCCTCCTCGCTACCTTTCCACCTCTGGTGTTGAGCACCAAAGGACGCGTGCACAGCACAGCATGACTCCTGGCCTTAGGGTTCACGTCCTGTGTTCAGGAAACAAGCACCGTGGATTGTAGCATTCCTGGAAGTCACGGCGAACAAAAACTCAGCTGTACACAGCAATGACTGTGAGCCATGCAAGCGTATTCCACTTTAGTCAGATAAAAGGCACCCCCAACTCTTCTTCCCTGGGGCCAGATCTAAGTTCCCTGCGAACTGTCACCACCACCCAACCTGAGAAATACGACAAAGGTGAGTCAGCATGAAAAGAGGTCATCATTTTAACCAAATGTGGCTAAAGTACTTTGGCAACTTTTCTGCAAACACACACCCTTTTAAGCACATTGATAAGGCCTCTCCCCAGACCTTTAGAAGGCGTTCCTGTGACTGAGGGATGCTGAAGCTGCAGGAGCTTATGCTGAAATCGGCACCAGCGAGCCAGGTTCGTGGCCAATCCTTGGAGCAATGCTGCCTTACAGGAACATGCAGAACTCATGGTTGGGCCTTATTAAAAGTCTGTGGTTTCTAAAATTACCTTGTTCCTTTATACCTCTCTCTCAGAGAGTTTTATAGCGGTTAGCTTTCCAGATGAAAGGAAAAGAAACTAGAAAGGCCCTAAAGGGGACACATGTTTGGTGAATATGTGGCTTTTCGATTTGAGGTTCAAGGAACAACAAAGAAGCCACTGCTGCTGGGGAAACACGGGCAGAGAGTGGGCAATACGGAAGCGGAGCTAGGGCCCGGCAGGACCTGTCACCCTGTGGACACTGCAGACACCTCGACTCTTACTCCGAGTGAGCCAGGAAGCCAGGGAGAGCTGTGGGCAGACGACTGACATGACCCGATGCACGATTTTAAAGTATCACACAGCTGAAAATAAACTCTGGCGATGTTCATCTCTGAGGTAAGGGTGCTGAGGGAATACTGTTTTTAAAGCTGGCAGCAGATTTCCTCTTGAGGGGAAAAAGTTTGTTTAGAAAAATAAAGCCCTGGGGACAAAGGCCACAGTGAACTCAGACAAAGGTACTGAGGCCTGAATGGTTCTGCACGATGGGCTTGGAGAATCGGTGAGCTCTGGGGGATGCAGGAGATGGAGGTTCATGTGTAGGGAGGCTTTGGAGAGAGGAGGGCAGCCAAGGCAAGGGGACAGAATATTCAGGAATGAAGCTTCCTGCGGTGGGAGGAAGAGAGACACTTAGGAGGAAAATATGAAATATCCCATTTTGGATCATCTGAAACACAATCCTCGGATTAGGAAATCCTTCAGAAAACAGGGGCTTTCTGTGAGTGCCATCTTGGGGAAATCAAGTGTTTTGAGGACCGTGACCATTTGCGGTTGACTTGAGGGAAGGAAAGTGAAGTCACTCAGTCGTATCCGACTCTTCACAACCCCATGGACTGTAGCCTGCCAGGCTCCTCCATCCAGGGAATTCTCCAGCCAAGAATACTGGAGTGGGTTGCCATTTCCTTCTCTAGTGGATCTTCCCGACCCAGGGATCAAACTCAGGTCGCCCACATTGTTGGCAGACGCTTTATTGTCTGAGCCACCAGGGAAGCTGCTGAGGGAATAGAAAACATTGGAATAGAGGACAATGCGTGAATATAGCCAATAACTGAACAAACATAAGTAGAAGCAAGAGAGGAATACAGAAACATTTTCTTGGAAAAGATGCTGGGTAGCTCATCAGGGCAAAAAGGACTTAAACCACGACTATCCAAGCAGCAAAGGAAGGTTAGCTCTAACGCTCAATGACTCGAGGCAGGTGACAGCCAAATATGACCACTGCGGTTACATTAGTATTCACAATGTGCTGTGCATAAGTTTTAAAAAGGCAAGAATGAACTAATCAATCAATGTCAAGGAATAAAATTCATCTTAAAAATAAAATTTGAAACAGCTAGCCGTGATTTTTTGCTGAGTCATGCAAAAAATACTATATCTAATACATATCTATATGAGCTTTAGAGTTCCATTATGTGTTTACTTCTCAAGCAACATTTATTTAAGCTTACTGTTTTCCAAACCCTATGTTAGGTGTGCTTAGACCTCTATAACCTAGATATCAGTGTTGCTGCTGTTTAGTCACTGAGTCATGGCTGACTCATTGTGCCCCCCTGGACTGTAGCTCTGTCCACGGGATTTCCCAGCCAAGAATACTGGAATGGGTTGCCATTTCCTTCTCCAGGGCATCCTCCCGACTCAAGGATCAAACCCACATCTCCTGCCTTGGCAGGCATTGGCAGGCAGACTCTTTACCTCTGAGCCACCAAGGACTCAGTCTAGGTATCATTACCACCCCCCTTTAAATACAGGAACACCAGGTCTCAGATAAAGCAACTTTCTCAAGGACGTACATCCAGTGGGGGCAGGAGGGCAGGGCAGAGGCAGAGTTTGAACTCAGGCTGCAGAGTCCGGAGTCTTCATCCATGCCTGGATACTTCCATTTCACATGCCACACATCCATCATCATGCTTTAACTCACACACATGCCAATAACTCAAAACATGGAAGAACCAAATCTGTTTGAAAAGAAATCTGTAACAGATGCTAACATGTTCTACTAGAGGATATTCAAATCCTGTGGGAAAATTAACAAGTGTTTATATTAGAGGAAATCTAAATATTGTACCGCAAAGGAGAAATGGACAAAGGGATCTATTCCATGGGAAAGAAAAAAAGAGACAAGAAAAGGGGGGAAAAAGCACGTGAAGTCATTACGGCTTTGAAAATATACATTTTCTAAACATTTTTTTGGAGCTCCATGCTTTTAATATAATTGTTCTACCAGCTCTGATCCAGGCTCTGATACTGTGGTTATGGTAGTCTGGAGACAAGGGGACTGGAGATTGTACAATCCATGATATAAGGAAGAGAATTTTAACCAACGATTGTTGGCCAAGGTTTTTATTTCTTCTTGTAGCTGCTTCCAAGATAAATTCAAAATGATGACTCAGCCATCCTGGTCTGGTGGAAAGCTCAGAATCACAGAGTAACACGATTAGATAATAAGGGAAAGGACAAACTGTCAGGAAGAGATTAAGAAAGGACAGCCTTGAGATGCTGATAAGACTTAAAACCTATATTGGCTTTTGTAACTGAAAAATGTCACAGCTTACAAAGTTAGTATGAAGAAGTAATGAGTTTTTTGCCCTTGAAATACTTTTTTCTTGAAAAAAATAAAATGTATGTAGTTCAAGTTTTATGATATAATTGACTCTATAAGGAAGAAATAAAATCTCGTTGGAAATTAATGAGTGCCCAGTATATTGAGTATTTCTGTGACTCTTGCCCCCTGGGCTGGCAGCTGTCTTCTGAAAGCAGGACTTTGGGGGGCATCCTTCTCTTTCATTACAAGCTCATGAGATATGACTACATTCACTGAGCATATGAACCTGTAAATCACTAAGGAGACATTGAAAATTATTTGTTCACCTAACAAATACAGGTTGAGCACCTACTCTGAGGTGAGCATTAGAACTTGGGATCCAAAGTCAGAGAGACACAGTTCCTAACCTTGACGCCACATCTAAAGGAGAGTTAAACATGCAAGCAATCAAAACTGACACTTGGCTAGCGTGCACACGATGACCTTTCTCCCTGTTCACACTTCTGGTGCTTGTATGATGTTAGTGCCTATGCCAAAGTGGTTATTAAACTTTTCAAATATCACCCTTGTAAGCAACTACAGTTCTGGTTATATCCTATATTAAAATCACATATTTGATGCCAAAGAAACAGAGAAAAGACATTCATCACATCTTAAACTGAAATGGAAATAATGAATAGCTTCACATGGTCTGTGACATCCCCAAACATACCTTCCCACAGCAGTATGGATGACGATTTTTAAGGTTGGGAAGGACCTTGGAACTAGCTAGACCAACCTCTTCACTCAACTGGGAAAGAGATGGAATGACAGAATGCTCAGTCCCGCCCCCAGTTAAGATCAGAGATGGAAAGAGAACCAAGTCTTCTCGTTTCTGGTCCCCGAACTCTCTGCACTGCTATCCACGGTAGTCAGTAACTGGTTGCTTGCGCTCGCTGCCCTGCCTTCAGGGCCTTCCACGTTTCTTCCCTAACCCTTCCCCACTGGGAAGCCAGTTAGGTGGAGCAGAGCCCTGGGCTCACGGTATGGGGTCCGGCCCGCTCTGCCCCAGCGGGGAGGCCGTGCGCGCGGCTCCGGTCTCCAGCCTCAGCAGATCCCACGGTCCCCCCAGCCACTGGCAGCCACGGCCGGTCCCCGCGGCTGCGGCAGACACACCTGCACACCCACGGCCCCACACGCCGCCGAGGCGCCTTCAGCTTCGGCCTCACTGTCTCCCTCCCCCGTCTCGGCAGTGGGGGGCGTGGCCCAGGCACCTTAAATGCAACCAGAACACCCGCCCTGCAGCATCCCGGGGGTGACACTTAAATGCAACCAGAACACCCGCCCTGCAGCATCCCGGGGGTGACACGCAGAGGCAGGGCAGCAACAAGGACGCCGGGCAGCGCCTCTGCAAGAGGCGGCGGGAAGCTGCAGGCTGTTGGCCGCCAGTGCGGCCGGAGGCGGCTCGGGTAAGAGAAATCCGTGACATCACCTCCTGAAAAGCAAAACAAAGACTTCTAATTACTCACCTGTAAAACTGTTAGAGGCAATTTTTTTTTAATTTACCTAAAGAAGAAAGGTATCTGCTATTAATACTTCAGATGCATTGGCATTGGAAGAACTCATCAAGCACCATAAAAAAACAAAAAACATATGTTTTTCTAGAAACCAAGCTTAAAGGAATGGAATATTGTGATATAACTGATAAAGAATACAAAACATTATCATGAAGAAACTCAGGAGCAATAAGAACGCTGAGACAGGCAGGTCAGTGAGGTCAGAAATAAAATTAACGAATTAAATAAATATTTTACCAGAGAGATTAGAATGCAAAAAAGGAACCAAACAGAAATTCTGGAACTGAATAACTTGATAATCAAGATATAGAATGCATTAGAAAGCACTGGAAATAGAGCATAATACACGGAAGAGAGAATTAGAAAGTTGTAAGATAGAAATCTAGAAATATTACAGGTAGAAAAGGTGAAACAATTGAGAGCTTAAGAAATTCTACTAGAAATATTTGACTTAGTTAGGAAGAGCAGCATAAGACAATGGGTATCCCAGAAAGAGAGGAGAAAGAAGGGAGCAGGGAGTTTCTTTAAAGAAATAATAGCTGAGACCTTCCCAAGCCGGGGGAAGAACTGGAAAGACAACTCCATGAAGCCAAGAAAACACAATTATCTCAACACAAAAAGATCTCCTCCAAGACATGCTATATTAAAACTCTAAAGAGTCAATGGAGAAAAAACAATAATCTACAAAAGAACCTCCATTAGGCTAAAAGCAGAAGTCTCAGAAGAGACTCTACAGGCCAGGAGAGAGTGACATTCTCAAAATACTGACAGATTAAAAACTCTCAGCCAAGAATGTCGTACTCAGCAGAGTTATCGTTCAGGTATGCAGGAGAAAGAAAGGCTTTCCCAGACAAAAGCTCAGCAGAGTTATCGTTCAGGTATGCAGGAGAAAGAAAGGCTTTCCCAGACAAAAGCTGAGGGGGTTTATCACCACCAGATCTGCCTTACAAGTAGTGTTAAAAGGAACTTTCCTACCTGAAACAAAAAGACAGCAGTACACAGAATTTTGAGTAGGATAACAAACAGGCAAAAATCATAAAGTTACAGCTCTGCGTCAGAATAGGCTGTTAAACAAGCATAGCATGAAGGTTGAAGGAAAAATTAGCGATATAGAAAAGGGTCATTTGAGTCAACAAAATCATAAAAGAGGAAGAGAGATGCAAGTGAGGGTAAGATGCTTTCAGCAGAAAAACTACTATCTTGTCTATGAGATGCTTGATACAAACTTCATGGAAACAACAAAATATAAAAATAGATCAGACACAAAAATCTTTTAAAGGAAACAGAAAGCCTCATAGAAAACTATCAAACTGAAGTAATGGAAACACAGGAAAAAAGAAACAACCGAAATATAGAGCAACCAGAAAATAAAACACAAAAGGGCAGCACTGAATTCTCATTTGTCAATAATCACCCTGAGTGTAAGGGCTCCCGGATGGCTCAGTGGGTAAAGAGTCCATCTGCAGGGGAGGAGATTCAGGTGACGCAGGTTTGATCCCTGGGTCAGGAGGACCCCCAGAGGAGAGCATAGCAACCCACTCCAGTATTCCTGCCTGGAGAATCCCAGGGACAGAGGAGCCTGGTGGGCTACAGTCCATAGGGTCGCAAAGAGTGGGACACAGCTGAAGCAACTGAGCATGCACATATGCACCATAAGGGTAAATGGACTGAATTTACCAATCAAAAGACACAGAGTCTCCAGATGGATTTAAAAACAAGACCCAACTGCATGCTGCCTACAGGAGATTCATCTCAGCCCTAAAGGCAAACGTGAGCTTAAAAGCAAAGAGATGCAAGATAATACTCCAAACAAATGGCACTCAAAGAAAGCTAGTACAGCCATACTTATTTCAGACAAAATAGACAAGCCAAAAAGTAACAAGAGACAAATATGAACAGTATTAATGATAAAAGGACAATTAATCAACTATTAATATAAATGAACCTAATATAGGAGAATCAAAATATACTAAGAAATTATTAGCAAACCTAATGGGAGAAATTGACAGCAACATAATAATAGTAGAAGCCTTTAACAACCTGACTTCCATCAGTGAATAGATTATCCAGACAGAATGACAGCATAATAACCTCAGCCTTAAAGGAAACATTATATGAGATGCACTTAATAAATTTATACAGGACAACTAATCAAAATGCAGCAGAATACACATTCTTTTCAAGTGCATGTGAAATGTTCTTGAGAACACACTATGTGTTGGGACACCAAAAAAAAAAGTCTCAATAAGCTTAAGAACACTGAAATCATATCAAGCATCTTTTCTGACCATGAGGGTATTAAATTAGAAATCAATTACCAAAAAAACAGCTGGAAATATCACAGACATCTAAAACTAAACAGCATAATACTGAACAATTGTTGGTTCAACGAAGAAATCAAAGAAGAAAACAAACAAAAATAATCTGAAAACATATAAATGAAAATATTACACACCAAAACCTATGACATGCAGCAAAAGTAGTACTAAAAGGGAAGCAGACAGGAAATACAAGAAAAATTGCAGATAAACAGTTGAAACTTATACCTGTGCTGTGCTTAGTCATGCCCAACCCTTTGCGACCCCATGGACCATAGCCCGCCAGGATCCTCTGTCCATGGATTCTCCAGGCAAGAATACTGGAATGGGTTACCATCCCTTCCTCCAGGGATTTCCCCAACTCAGGAATCAAAACCAGGTCTCCCATATTGCAGGCAGATTCTTTACCAGTTGAGCTACTAAGATAACTAGAAAAAGATTAATTAATGAAGCTCAAAGGCAGTAGGAAAAAGGAAATAATAAAGATCTGAACAGAAATCCATGAAATAGAGACTAGAACAACAATACAAAAGATCAATTAAACTAAGAGCTGATTCTTTGCATAGGTATGCAAAATTGCAAACCATTAGCTAGACTCCCTAAGAGATAAGACTCAGATAAATAACACCTAAAGAAAGAGAAGAAATTACTACCAATACCACAGAAACACAAAAGATTAAAAGAAATTACTTTGAATAACTCTATGTCAACAAATTGGCTACCTAGGAGGAAATGGATAAATTCTAAGAATCACGCAAACTTCCAAGACTAAATCTTGAAGAAATAGAAAATCTAAATAGAACAATTTTTCATAAGGAGATTAAGACAGCAAAGGCTATCAAAAACCCAGAAGTTCACTACCAGATGGCTTCACACGTGAATTCTAACAAACATTCAAAGATTTAATACCCATCCTTCCCAAATTTTCCCAAAACATTGAATGAGGTGGGAACAAGCCCTCACTCATTTCACAAGACCAATGGTACTAAAATGCAATAACATAACCAAAGACAACACAAAAAATAAAAATTACATGACAACATATCTGATGAACATCAATGCAAAAATCTTCAACAAAATATTAGCAAAGCAAATACAACAATACATTAAAAGGATCATACACCATGATCAAGTGGAATTTATTCCAGGGATACAAGGATGCGTCAATATCCATAAATCAATTAATGTGATACACCACATTAACAAAACAACACAAATCATGTGATCATCTCAATAGATGCAGAAATAGCATTTGACACAAGAAAATGATAAACCAATTTATGATAAAAACTCCCAATAAAATGGTAGAGATGGAACTTACAATATCATAATAAATGACATACAAAACAAACCCACAGCTAACAGCACACTCAATGGTGAAATGCTGAAAGGTATCCTTCTAAGAGCAAGAAAAGACAAGAGTGTTCAATTTTATCACTCTTAGTCAATGCAATATTGGAAATCCTAGCCAGAGCAATTAGGCAATAGAGAGAGATAAAAAGCATTCATACTGGAAACAGAGTAAATATCATTCACAGATGACATGATTTTGTATCTATACCTATATATGTATGCATGTATATAACCCTAAAGACTCCACAAAAAGCATTATGGATAATAAATGAATACAGTAAAGTTTCAGGGTACAAAATCAGTATACAAAATCTGCTCCCTTTCTATGTGCTAATAAGGAACTAACTGCAAGAGAAATTAAGAAAAATAAGCTCATTTCCAATTGCAACAAGATTATCTAGGAACAAATTTAACCAAGGAGATAAGACATTGTTGAGAGAAAATGAAGATGATGCAAACAAATGGAGAAATATCCTGAGTTCATGTATTGGAAGACCTAGTATTGTTAAAATGTCCTTATTACCTAAAGAAACCTACAGATTCAGTGCAATCTTTATCAAAATCCCAAGGACAGTTTTCACAGAGACAGAAAAAAGTTTTTTTCTAAAATTTTTATGGAACCAGAAAAGATCCCAAATAGCCAAAGTAATTCTTAGGAAAAAGAGCAAAGCTGAAGTATCATAGACCCTGATTTCAAACTATACTCCAAAGCTAGGGTATTCAAGACAGCATTGTACAGACAAATAAACAGACATACATATCAATGGAACAAGACTGAAACAATCCACACATACATGGACAAGTAATTGATGACAAAGTAGTAAAGAACATACAATGGAGAAAGGATAATGTCTTCAAGTAAATGATGCTGGGAAAATTTGATAACCACGTGCAAAAAGAAGACGAAGGAAGAAATAAAGAAAAGAAAGGAGGAAACCGTACCCCTATCTTACACCATAAACAAAAATAAACTCAAAATGACTTGAAGGCTTGACTGTAAAGCCTGAAACCATAAAACCTCTAGAAGGAAACTCAGGAAATAGGCTTTGACATCAGTCTTAGCAATACCTTTCTGGATCTGTCTCCTTAGGTAAGGGAGACAAAGGCAAAAATATATATATGGCACTTCAACTAACTAAAAATTTCCAGCAGAGCAAAGGAAACCATGAACAAAATAAAAAGACAACCTACCAAATGGTAGAAAATATTTGCAAGTCATATGTAATAAGGGGTTAATATCCAAAATATATAAAGAACTCATACAAGTCGACAGCAACAACAAGAAATCCCAAACAATTTGATTTTAAAAATGGGCAGACATTCTGAATAGACGTTTTCCCAAAGATATACAGATGGACAGTCAGTTCAATTCAGCTCAGTTCAGTTGCTCAGTCGTGTCCAACTCTTTGCGACCCCATGAATTGCAGCACGCCAGGCCTCCCTGTCCATCACCAACTCCTGGAGTTTACTCAAACTCATGTCCATCGAGTCAGTGATGCCATCCAACCATCTCATCCTCTGTTGTCCCCTTCTCCTCCCGCCTTCAATCTTTCTCAGTATCAGGGTCTTTTCCAATGAGTCAACTCTTCACATCAGGTGGCCAAGGTATTGGAGTTTCAGCTTCAGCATCAGTCCTTCCAATGAATACCCAAGACTGATCTTTAGGATGGGCTGGTTGGATCTCCTTGCAGTCCAAGGGACTCTCAAGAGTCTTCTCCAACACCACAGTTCAAAAGCATCAATTCTTTGGTGCTCAGCTTTCTTCACAGTCCAACTCCCACATCCATACATGACCCCTGGGAAAACCATAGACTTGACTACACAGACCTTTGTTGGCAAAACAGTGTCTCTACTTTTTAATATGCTATCTAGGTTGTTCATAACTTTCCTTCCAAGGAGTAAGTGTCTTTTAATTTCATAGATGCAATCACCATCTGCAGTGATTCTGGAGCCCAGAAAAATAAAGTTTGACACTGTTTCCACTGTTTCCCCATGTATTTGTCATGAAGTGATGGGATCAGATATCATGATCTTAGTTTTCTGAAATTTGAACTTTAAGCCAACTTTTTTGCTCTCCTGTTTAACTTTCATCAAGAGGCTTTTTAGTTCCTCTTCACTTTCTGCCATAAGGGTGGTGTCATCTGCATAGCTGAGGTTATTGATATTTCTCCCAGCAATCTTGACTCCAGCTTGTGTTTCTTCCAGCCCAGCGTTTCTCCTGATGTACTCTGCATATAAGTTAAATAAGCAGGGTGACAATATACAGCCTTGACGTACTCCTTTTCCTATTTGGAACCAGTCTGTTGCTCCATGTTCAGTTCTAGCTGTTAAGCACATGAAAATAAAACTGCAACATCACTAATTATTAGGGAAAGGAAAATCAAAACCACAATGAGAGGTCACCTCACAACTTTTAGAATGACTATTATCTAAAAGGCAAGAAATAGTAAGTGTTAAAGAAGATGAGATTAAAAAAAAAAGAAAATGAGATGAAAGGGAATACTTGTGCACTCTTGGTGGGAAGGCAAATTGATATAACTACTACAGAAAGTAGTATGAAGATTCTTCAAAAAATTAAAACTAAAATTACCATATGATCCAAGCTAGTCCACTTTTGAGTATTTATCTGAAGAATAGTAAAACACTAATTCAGATATATATATATGCACCTGATGTTCACTGAAGCATTAGTTACAATAGCCAAATATGGAAACAACCTAAGTGCCCATCTATATATCTATAGATAGGTAGATAGATAGATAGATAGATAGATATTTATCTATATATAGATACACACACACAAATATGTAAAAAACATACACTACTCAGTTATAAAAAATGATGAAGCCTTGTCCTTTGCAATAACATAGATGAAACTTCATGGTATCATGCTAAGTGAATTAAGTCAGATATGCCATATGACTTTGCTCAGACGTGGAATATAAAAACAAACAAGAAACCAAAGAAAAAGAAACACATAGATACAGAGAACAGAAAAGCAGTTACCAGAGGAGAAACATAAAAGGGGTAATTACATGTTGACAGACAGAAATTAAACATGTGATGGAGAACCCAGCAGAGTATGGACAGAAAGTACAATGTTGTGCACATGGAACTTATCTAAATGCTCTAAGCCAATTTTACCTCAAGAAATGTTTTTAAGAAAATGGAAATAACAGACGTCACATGTGTGAGACTTAAACTATGCAGATAAAATCCCTTGAGACCCCTGGCCTTCATTCCCTCCTACTTAAGACCATTCCCAAAATGATCTTTCTAGTACAAATCCAATCAAGTTATTACTGCCTAAGAGAGAGAAAACTAAGCTTCTAAACACAGCATACAAACCTTGACTCAACTTTCTTTGCATTCTCATCCCCAGTCACTTCCCATAATATCCTGTGTACCATGGGCATTGAACTGCTACCTTGTATTTCCCAAATACCCCTTGCTGGCTACCTCTCTGTTTTGCATGTGTATTTCCACTCCCTGGGATGTCCTCCCACATCTAGACCTACCTCCTATTCATGGATTTGTCTTCAGCCACCCTTCCAATTAATTATTAAAGACCTTGCTTCCATGTTTGACGTTTTTAAAACTAGAAGGTGTTTATGTACTACTTTTGTAACGAAAGATTAAACATTCTACTCTAAAGAAAAATTATGACCCTATTTAAATATCAAATTTTCTGTTATAATTAATGTAACTAATTATTTTGCCAAGTCTTAACCAAAAAATATTTTGCTAGGCCTTTTCTACCACTTTCTGTGTAGTGTCTTTCTAAATTCTTCTTTAAAAGAGTCAAAAAAAAATTAGATATTTATTTACTTGTAAGGAACAATGGCGGCCATTATTATATTTAAACATAGACCTAAACAAAGCAGTACAATTTAAGGAAGAAAGCTATTTTATCACACGCTAGTATAATATTTTCTTTTTCTCTCATGGACCCATTGTGTAACTCTTAATTCCAATTTTCTCTGGGAATTCTGTTTCTTATTGAAATGTTGTGATTTCTCATTAAAACAATTCACACAAATTCATTTAGAAACCAGCATAGCTGTGCAGTGGATGGAATTAGTGAGAAACTGTTCAATTCATCATTTGTAATTATTCATTTTGCTTCTGAATTCTAGTTGCCAGGAAATTCCATGTAGAAGAGACTACATCTAACTTAGCATTTCTCATAGTAACTGGCATTTGGTAGATATTCAATAAACATGTATTGGTAAAAAAGTGCACTTGGAAAATTCACAAACTTCTGAATTCATTTCTCAATGGCTCACAGTGGTTTTTTACTCACTTGATTATACCTAAAAATTTGCTTTATTTCTTTCATTTTCTTTTGTTATAAAAGATTTTATGATGCCTTCAAATTCTTGAACTAAATGAAATGCTCTAAATATATATGCTTTTATAGAGCCATCTAGTGTCCATTTTGTTTAGTGAAGCTAAAAATAAAATAAGGCCAAAAATATATATTCTTAGCAGTGAGGAATACATAATATCCATTTGGCAATAGCAATTTAACACATCAACTAACTGCTTGAATATTTTTTTTCCCTGAACTTCCTCTGCCCTTCAATATAGACATGGTATCCGTCATTCTAGAATTCTGGTAACTAAAAATTTGATGAAAGATCTTTGACTGATGTCATATATTAGAACAAATGTGCTATTATTGGCTCCTTTCTGAAAATTAAAACATTAGGAAATGAATAAAATATGCATAACTTTATAAAGATAAAGAGAAGAAGTTAGGAATCAGTATCGATAAGAGATGTAATAATATTTTGGAACTTAGAAAAAAAGAATGGATGGTAATTGACACCACCATTAGAGAAAGCCAACTTATTCTCAGAGTACATCATGCAAAGTACCATCGTGGATAAATCACAAGCTGGAATCAAGATTTCCTAGAGAAATATAAACAACCTCAGATATGTAGATGATACACTTTAATGGGAGAAAGAGAAAAGGAACTAAAAAAACTCTTGATGAGGGTGAAAGAGGAAGAGTTAAAAAGCTGGCTTAAAACAACATTCAAAAAATTGAGCTCATGGCATCCAGTCCCATCATTTCATGGAAAAAAGATGGGGGGAAAGTAGAAACAGTGAAAGATTTTATTTTCTCTTGGGCTCCAAAACCACTGTGGGTGGTGATTGCAACTATGAAATTAAAAGATGCTTGCCCCTTGGAAGAAAAGCTATGACAAACTTAGACAGTGTATTAAAAAGCAGAGACATCACTTTGCCAACAAAGATCTGTATCATCAAAGCTATGGTTCTTCCAGTGGTCATGCACAGATGTGAGAGTTGGACCATAAAGAAGGCTGAGGGCCAAAGAATTAATGCTTTCAAATTGTGGTGCTGAAGAAGACTCTTGAGAGTCACTTGGATTGCAAGGAGACCAAACCTGTCAATCCTAAGGGAAATCAACTCTGAATATTCACTGGAAGTACTGGCGCTGAAGCTAAAACTCAAATATTTTGGCCACCTGTTGCAAAGAGCCAACTCATTGGAAAAGACCCTGATGCTGGGAAAGACTGAAGGCAGGAGAAGAGGGGAGACAGAGGATGAGATGATTGGATGGCATCACCAACTCAATGGACATGAGTTTGAGCAAACTTCCGGAGTCAATGAAGGATGAGGAATCCTGGCATGCTATTCATGGCATTACAAAGAGTCATAGCAACCAAACAACAACAAAAGCTATGGAAAATAGTAGGTGAAGCCAGTAAGAAGAAAAGCCTAAAAACATCTCAAAAATTAAAGATATAGTAAACCCTTCTCAAGAAAGTCCTATAGGATGTATACTCCAGCAGAGTATAAACCAAAAAAAAATAAAAGTGAAAACATGGTATCCAGCATGCAGAATATCTAAGAAAGGAAAGAAATAAAGCAAATTTCCAGGATGGTCAGGAAGGGAAGTCTCAGAACTCCAAGAAATACATATATATATATATATATATATATATATATATATATACATACATGTATTTTTAAAATCTGCTGTTTAAATATATAGAGAGGATATTATAGTTCTTCCAGAATATTCAGCAATGAATTAGTCATAGGTAGAGAAAAATTTTAGGAAAAAATTTAAATACAAGAAAAAATATTAAAATAATAAGTGCCCAGCTGGCAATTATATATAAAAAGCAATAATAATGTAAAAGCTAAATATTGATTTAATCAATTGTGATATAACTGCATTGAGAAGATAGGAAGAGGGAAAACAGTGGGTGTGGTGGGGGCATAGAAAAGAGCTAAATTTCTTTAGCTAAATATTTAAATATATGAACTAAAAAAAATAACAGTCAATTACATCATTTAGATACATGGAGATAAGCTCAGGAAGTAACTTTGAGACAATCAAGATGGCCAAATAGGAGAGCATCAAGGTCACATCTTCTTAGGAACTCATCAGAAACACCTATCCATGTGGAGCAACTCTCCCTGGAAGCAAACTGGAGATGGGCAGAAAGACTCTTTCAAGTCGGGTGGGAGGGGAGGTGAAGTCAGGACCCACGACCCTATGAGGGGGCAGAGAAGAAGGGGGTATCATGGGCTTGAGGACCTTCTCTGCGACAGGAGGAGTCAAGCTGCATATTGGGGTCTGACATCAGGAAAATGAAGTTACCTTAGCTGACTCAAAAGTCATCAGGACAGAATACAGAGCACCCCAAATCAATCTCAGTCTCTCTCCTCCCCTCCCTGACCCCTACACTTGGGAACTGGAAACACTATCACACTCAAATCTACGCAGGAGCAGCATAGGAGTAACCCCTATCCTAATAAAGTGTTGTCAGACATCCCAGAAAATTATATTAGCAATTGCTAACATAATTTAAAATGTGTTTAAAATGTCCTAAGAGTCTTTAAAAATAGTTTCTTACCTCCCTTTTGCCTCTTTCCAGCACCAAAACTCACAATTGGAAAAGAAAGCATTTAACCACCAGTAAGAATACAGTTTCCCTTGGACTGCAAGAAGATCAAACCAGTCCATCCCAAAGAAGTTCAGTCCTGGGTGTTCACTGGAAGGACTGATGTTGAAGCTGAGACTCCAATACTTTCACCACCTCATGAGAAGAGTTGATTCATTGGAAAAGACCCTGATGCTGGGAGGGATTCGGGGCAGGAGGAGAAGGGGATGACAGAGGATGAGATGGCTGGATGGCATCACCGACTCGATGGGCATGAGTTTGAGTAAACTCCGGGAGTTGGTGATGGACAGGGAGGCCTGGCGTGCTGCAGTTCATGGGGTGGCAAAGAGTCGGACACGACCGAGCGACTGAACTGAACTGAACTGAACTGAAGAATACAGTTTACAGTTTTACATGAATATCAGTTTATTCCTAGTGTAGCCATAGCAACCTGTATTCATTCCTGTTGTGAGTATAAAATATAGCTCAACTATTAGAAAATCCCCTAATGCTGGGAAAGACTGAGGGCAAGGGGAGAAGTGGGCAACAAAGGATGAGGTGGTTGGATGGCATCACTGACTCGATGGAGATGAGTTTTTGCACTCCGGGAGCTGGTGAAGAACCAGGAAACCTGGCATGCTGCAGTCCATGGGGTCGCAAAGACACGGCTGGGTGACTGAACGACAGCAGAAAGCCAAGCCTCCTCCAGTGGAGAACACACACGTGCCGGCTTGTCTATGCTGGGAATAGTGCTGGGACGCCGACTGAAGCCGAGCTGGGGCTCCGGCCAGCTGTTCTGTGACTGCCTGAGCGCTTCCCGCAGCCTGCACGGGCACCTGCCCTGCCCTCCCGCTCTGGCACAGTTTTCCACCAGACAAAAGTGCCAGTGCTGAGGACAGTGGGCAAATGAGAGGGAATGTAACCAGCTCAGGGCTTCCAGTCCAGGACCATGTGCCCCATCCCCACTCCCAATAGGAAGCAGTGATGACCACTCAACAGAGACGAAGCCCCAGCGCACATCTGGCTCTGTCTCTGTCTCAAGCCCCTCCATCACCAGCCCCGCTCCCAGCAAGGCGGTAGATGCCCACATTCCCACTTTAGATCCAGCTATTCCAGCAAAGCCACTGGGCACTCAGAGACTGCCCGGGGATGCTCGCACGCGATGACACAACTTCATGTCGGGGGGTAACCGTTTCATCTAAGTGCATACAGACAGCGAGAGACAAAATGAAAAGACAAGGATAATTTCAAAAGAGAAAAAGAAGAGAATCCTAGAAAAATAACCCTGTTATGTGTGTTAGTCGCTCAGTCATGTCTGACTCTGCAACCCCACCAGGCTCCTCTGTCCATGGAATTCTCCAGGCAAGAATACTGGAGTGGCTCACCATTCCCTTCTCTAGAGGAACTTCCCAATCAGGGACTGAACCCTGGTCTCCTGCACTGCAGGCGGATTCTTTACCACTTGAGCTACAGGGAAGTCCTAAAATAACCCTAAAGAAACAGAAATAAATAATTTGCCAGATAAACAGTTCAAAGCAATAGTGATAATACAGCCAACAACTTGGGAAAGAATAGATGAACACAGAGATGATGTTAACAAGGAACTAGAAAACATAAAAAAGAACCAGAACTGAAAAAGACAATGACTAAATTTAAAAAACAAAACAAAAAACTGAAAACAGACTAGGTGATAAAGAAGACAAAAGCAATCTGGAATACAGAATAATGAAAATCACCCAATCAGACCAGCAAAAAAATTTTTTTACTGTGAATAGTTTAAAAGTCCTATGGTGCAACATCAAGTACACTAACATTTGCATGGTAGGAGTCCCAAAAGGAGAAGAGGAAAGGGTCAAAAATACATTCAATGAAATTATGACTGAAAATTTCCCAAAGTGGAAGAAGGAAACAGATTTCCAAGTAAGGAAATCAAAGAGAGTCCCAAACAAGATAAATTCAAAGAAGACACATCATAATTAAAATGGCAAAAGTTAGAGAATTTTAAAGGCTTCAAAAGAGAACAAAGGATTACACACAAAGGAACCCCCATAGGGCTATCAGCTGATTTTTCTGCAGATATTTTGCAGGACAGAAAGGAGTGGCATAATATATTTAAAGAGCTGAAAGGAAAAAAGCCGAAAACCTAGGACACTCTACCCACAAGGTTATCATTCAGAATTAAAGAGAAAAAGAGAGCTTGTCAGACAAGCAAAAACTAAAGGAGCTCATCGATACTACACCGAAATTATAAAAAGTGTTAGAAGATTCTCATTAAGTATAAAAGATAAGGCTGCAAAAAGAAAGATAAATTTATAGGAAAGGAAAAATCCCACTAGTAAGACAAATATATAGAAAAGTCTATGGATCAACCACTAAAATAAGCTGGCACAAAAACTTAAAATTGGGATTGCAAAATCAACTACAACTACAATAAATAGTTAAGGGATAGACATGAAGATGTAAACTATAAAAACAAAAATACAGAATGTGGAGAGGACACAAGAGTAAAAATGTAGATCTTTAGAGTATGTTTGAACTTAAATGACTACCAGTTTAAAATAAGCAAACCTATAAGTATAGGCTGAAATATATAAACCTCATGGTAACCACATCAAAAACCTATGATAGATATATAAAACTAGGGAGGAAAGAACACAAGCATATCACTAGAGCAAATCATCAAATCACAAGGGAAGATGCTAAAAGAAGAAAAGAACAAAGAACTATAAACACAGCCATAAATCAAGTAACAAAATGGCAGTAAGTACAAGTTATCAATAATCACCTTAAGTGCCAATGGACTACATGTTTCAAGCAAAAATCATAGGGTGGCAGATTAGATTTAAAAAATAAGGCCTGCTTATTTGTTGCCTACAAGACTCATTTCAGAACTAGACACACACAGATTGAAAGTGAGGGGATGGAAATATATATACCATACAAACGGAAACGAAAAGACAGTTGAGGTAGCAGTATCATACAAGACAAAGTAGACTTTAAATCAAAGACCACAACAGAAAACAAAGAAGGGCACTACGTAATGATGAAAGAGTCAATACAAGAAGAGGATATAACATTTGTTAACGTATATGCACAGAAAATTGTCACTATTGTTGTTTAATCACCAAGTCATGCCTGACTCTTTGGGACCCCATGGCATTAGCCTACCAGGTGCCTCTGTCCATGAGATTTTCCAGGTAAGAATACTGGAGTGGGTTGCCATTTCCTTCTCCAAAGGATCTTCCCAACCCAGTGATCAAAGTACCTTAAATATGAACACCTAAAAATATGAAGCAAATATAAATAAACATAAGGAAAGAAATTGGCAGTAATCCAATAATAGTAGGGGAACTTAACACCCCACTTACATCAACGGACAAATCATCCAGACAGAAAATCAGTAAGGAAACAGTATTCTTAAGTGATGTATTAAACCGACTGAAGTTGATAAGTGATTGCAGTACATTCCACTTAAAACAGAAGAGTACACATTCTTTTCAAGTGCGCATGTAACATTCTCCAGCACAGATCATGTGGTAATCCACAAAACAAGTATCATCAAATTTAAGAAGTTAGAAATTGTACCAAGCATTTTTTCCAACCACAGTGGTGTGAAACTAGAAATTATTTACAGGGAAAAAAAAAACCATGTGGAGACCAAACATTCTACTAAAAAAACAATTGGTTGATGAAAAAATAAAAGAGGAAATCAGAAAAAAACTTGAGACAGATAAAACAAAACTTTCAGGAACACAGCAAAAGAAGTTACAGGAAGGAATATTTTAGAGATATAAGCCTTTTACAATAAACAACAAAAAAAAAATCCTTCAAGTAAACAACCTAACATACCGTCTAATAGAATTAGAAAAACTACAAACAAAGCCCGAAGTCAAAAGAAAGAAGGACATAATAAAGACTAGAGAGGAAATAAATAGAGACTAAAAAAGAATAGAAAAGATCAATGACAAAGACAAATTTTTTAATTTTAAAAATTGAGAAGCCTTTAGTCAAGCTCATTAATATAAAAGAGAGGGCAAAAATAAACAAAGTAAGAAATGAAGAGGAGAAATTATAACTGCTATCATAGAGATACTAAAAATCACAAAAGAATACTATTTATAGCTAAATGCCAATAAATTGGACAACCTAAAAGAAATGGATAAATTTCTAGAAACACACAATCGTTTAAGACTGAATCAAGTAGAAATGGACAATCTGAGCAGGCCGATCACCAGTTATGGAAATTGAATTAGTAATCAAAAAACTCCAGTACTGGAAACAAAAGTCCAATACTGGAAGGCTTCACAGGGGAATTCTACCAAACATATAAGGAAGACTGAATAACTATCTTTCTCAAACTTTTCCCAAAAAATTGAAGAGGAAAGAAACTCCCCAATTCACTCTACAAGGCCACAGTACCCCAATACTAAAGCCAGACAAAGATACTACAAAGAAAAGAAAACTATAGGTCAATATTTCTATTGCACATAGATGCAAAAAATGTGTTCCCTCTACCAACTCTGATGAGAATTTTAATCATGAATGAATGTTGATGGTTTTTGCACTTGTTGAAATGGTCATGTGATTTTTATCTTATGTTTTGTCAATATGGTATATTGCTTTGCAGATATTAAAACATCTTTGCATCCCATTTAATCATGGTGTATGATCTTTTTAAAATATTATTGAATTCGGTTTGCTAATATTTTATTATTTCATGACTTTAACATTTTTTAGTGTTCCTTAATTTGGATTTCTCTGAAGTTTATTTGTGGATAGATTCAGTTTATACCTTTTAGCAGGAATAACTACTAGCTGTACATTATTATTTCATGACATTAACTTAGTGTTCCTTAATTTAGATTTTTCTGAAGTTTCTCTCTGGATAGATTCAGTTTATACATTTTAGCAGGAATAACCACTAGCTGAACATTGTTCCATTACTGGTTAAGTTACTTTTGAAAACTTGGCTAAGATAGAATTCCTCCATTTTCTTCCATGTGGCTACTAGTTTTTCCATTAATATTAGTAAATAATTTCTGGGGAAAATCTTTGGAACTGTTTAAAGATTTTATCAATTTTTTTCAAATTTTAATAACCTTTAGCATTCTTTTTAGCTTTCTTGTTTGAATCAATTATTATGATGATTGCAGAAAAATGATTTTTAACTTCATTATTTCTTCTAATTTTACTAATTGATATTCTGTTGTGCAGATTTTTTAAATCTCTCACACAGGACTGGATCCTTACAATCAGTCCCTCTCTGAAACATGGAAGAAAAAAAAATTAGCATTACTTGGCCTAAAATCTGATTTTACAATATTTTTTAAATATAAAAATTTCTTAAAGTCTACCGAGCATAATGTTGGTAAAAGTTTAAATCCAATATTTGTTTAGCATTAAACATTAAACACCAGCACCATCCTTTTTACCTCAGTTGTATTTCTTGTGTTCACCAATTAACATGACCTACAATTTTTAAAACACATTAACCACAGTATTTCTGAAAAACAGAAAAACCTGAGTAAAATTACATGTTTTGTAAGATCAATGTTGCTAAAGCCCAAGATTTACAGCTGTCTAATTCTTGCATTTTACAGATGAGGAAACAAAGTCCGCACACGGACAAGTAATTTATACAAGCTGTCATCAATAATTAATTTTTTAAAAATAGTTCCAGATCCAAGATCTCCTGTTTTTTATGTTAAATTATCTAAAAGGCATGATAACTAACCAAAATAAAATTTTACAGCAAAATGGTTAAAAAACAAGCTTCCTTATGTCCCTTCAGATAGTTATGTGAGATCTTTTGAGAGTCAAATAGGAAAAAAAATTATCATAGCCAACGACCTTTTGAAAATGTTAAAATTGCAAGATAGAGACCACCAAGCTGCCAAAGGCAATGGACTTTATTTGTTTCTGGAATCAAGGATTTCAGAAAAACAGATGTGGGAACCTTTCTGTCTCCCAGAGACCCTGAAATACTTCTCACTCAGGGAGAGAACCATCATTTGGGCTGTGTGTTCAGGGGTCTCCACCCTGTCTGTGCTTAGTCATGCAAAGACAGGACAGTTTTCTGGAAGTGGAGACACTGACCCGCCTGATATTTCCACAGCATGAGGTGCCTGCAGAACTTCCCAGCCAGTAAAGCTTATTACCTAGCCTTTCCACCCCTGATATTCCAAAGTAGATCTCCTCACAAAGGATTTTGTTTGGTGATTTTGCAGTCTTGAGAAATTTTGATTTTTTGAAGCTTCGGGACGTGGTTTCAGTGTATACGGGAATAACAGTTCTCCACTTTATTTCTCTAACTGTAAATGTGCTCAGGTACAGGAAGAAGGGAGTCTGGAGAAGACTTGTGAACACCCTCAGTGACAGTCTCCTGAAGACACTGACGGAGAAAGCTGAAAAAGGCATAAGTAAGTGGAAAGCTATTCCACATCTTTGAAGCAAATAAACTCATAAATACAGAGGACAGATCGGGGTTTGCCAGAGAATAGACTGATGGAAAGAGACTCCATACTCATGTCCTGGAAAAATCAATATTGTTAAAATGCCCATACAATTTACAAACAAGTCTAAAATTTGCATGGAACCACAAAAGACCCCAAAGAGCCACAGCAATCTTGACAAAAAGAACAAATCTGGAGGTGTCATGGTTCCTAATTTCAGACTATATTATGAAGTTATTAATATAATGACCAATAAGGGATTGGCATAAAAACAGACACATAGATCAGTGGAACAGAGTCGAGTGCTCAGAAGTTAACCCACACATTTTTTCTTGAAAGTCACTCAGTCTTGTCCTACTCACCATATATGGAGATTAAATTTATATATTAAGACATCATTCAGCCATAAAAAAAGCAAGAAATCTTGCCATTTACCATGATATGGATGGACCTTGAGGACATTATGTTAAGTGAAATAAGTCAAATAGAGAAAGACAAATACTGTATGATGTCACTTAAACAAATAGACTCTTAAGTATAGAGGACAGATTGGTGTTTGCCAGAGAACAGATTGATGGGAGCTGGGTGAAATAGGTGAAGGTGGTCAAAATGCATTACAAGCTTCCACCTCTAAGTAAGTCATGGGGACAGACTATTTGAACATTGCTAAGAGAATAGGTCCTAAAAGTTCTTGTCACAAGAAAAATTTGTAACTATATGTGGTGATGGATGTGAACTGGACTGACTGTGGTGATCATTTCAAATGATGGATGGCAGAGTACTGGGTCCATTCCATCTCAGTGGAATGACTGCAATATCTTTGAAGATTGTTTTCTATCTTAAAAAGCATGTTAATTTTACCTTCTGCTCCATACTATATGCATGCTTGAAATAAGTGTTGCAAAATAAATTTAGAATGCTTAAATAAAAGCTTCAAAACTTTCCCTAAAAAATGTACTCTGTGGAAGATGAACATTGGTGGAAGATGGGACATTGGTCCCATGGCTTCATTCTACTCTCTGGCACATAGTTATTTGAGCAATGAGTATTTCAGTTTGAGAGTTATAGATGAAGTCCTGCTTCATTAACTTATAAATGACAGAAAGAGATCCATTGAAAACAAAGGAAATTTCTAAGGTTACATAGTTGGCCAGAACGAAGATCCTATGCTTCCAATATGACAATTATTCCAAAAACCTAGTTTATTATTAACACTGAAAAGCTAGTGCAGTCAGGGTGTTTGTAAAAGTTATTCACAAGCACAGTCAAACATAAACACCAAAATCAAATTACTATCTTAGGAATTAAAAGCATAGAGACAAGGGGAGAGTTACAAGTGCATGTGTGTGTGCTCAGTCATGTCCGACTCTTTGCACACCCCAAGGATCGCAACCCACCAGGCTCCTCTGTCCATGGGATTTTTCAGGCAAAAATACTGGAGCAGGTTACCATTTCCTCCTCCAGGAGATCTTCCTGACCCAGGGTTCAAATTCACATCTCCTGCATCATGTGCATTGATAAGCATCATTACCACTGTGCCCCTGGGAAGCCCAGAGTTACAAGTAGACAGCTAAAAAAAGCAATCAGCATCTTCTCATGTACCTGTTAGCTACTTTTAAGTCCTCTGCCAGCTTTTAATTGGACTTTTTTTTTTTTTGCTATTGAGCTATATAACTGAGTTCCTTATATATTAGATATGAACCTTTATCAGATAGACGGTTTGCAGATATCCCATGCTGTTTCATTTTGCTTGTTGCTTCTTTTGCTGTGCAGAATCTTTTTAGTTTGATGTAGTCCTACTTGTTTATTTTTGAGTTTGTTGCTCACACTTTTGGTGTGATATCCAAAAAAAATCTTTGGAAAGACCAATTCGAGGATCTTACTTTCTGTTTTCTTTCAGGAGTTTTATACTATTAAGTGTTATGTTTAAATCTTTGATCCCATTTTGAGTTTAGTTATTGTGAGCATGCCTGCCTCGCGGTATAAAGTAAGGATCTAATTTTGCTTGTGAATATCCTATTTTTCCAACACCATTGATTGAAGAGACTATCCCTTCCTCACTGAGTATTCTTGACTTCTGTGTCAAATACTAGTTGACTATAGACGCATGCATTTATTCTCTATTCTGTTCCATTGGTCTGTGTCTCTTTTTTAGCTAGAAAAAGTATAGACTATTCCCAATGAGTTTTGCTTGCAACTGCAGAAATATATCTACTGTTCAGTCACTTAGTCGTGTCCAACTCTTTGCAACCCCAAGGACTGCAGCATGCCAGGCTTCCCTGCTCTTCACTATCTCCTGGAGTTTGCTCAAACTCATGTCCATTGAGTCGATGATGCCATCCAGCCATCTCATCCTCTGTCACCCCCTTCTCCTCCTGCCTTCAATCTTTTCCAGCATCAAATATTTTCCCATTAGTCAGCTCTTCACATTAGGGGTCCAAAGTATTGGTGCTTCAGCTTCAGTATTAGTCCTTCCAATGAATATTCAGAGTTGATTTTCTTTAGGATTGACTAGTTTGATCTCCTTGCTGTCCAAAGAACTCTCAAGAATCTTATCCAGCACTACAATTCAAAAGCATCAATTCTTCAATGCTCAGCCTTCTTATGGTCCAACTCTCTCATATCCATACTTGGCTACTGGAAAAACCATAGCTTGAACTAGATGGACCTTTGTTGGCAAAGTGATGTCTCTGCTTTTTAATATGCTGGTGACGTTTGTCATAGCTTTTCTTCCAAGGAGCAAGCGTCTTTTAATTCTGTGGCTGCAGTTACCATCTGCAGGGATTTTAAAGCCCAAGAAAGTAAAATCTGTCACTGTTTCCACTTTTTCCCCATCTATTTGCCATGAAGCGATGGGACAGGATGTCATAATATGTGTAGTGATTTTCAGAATACTGTTATACAGCCAAGACTTGAATTAAAGTCTGTCTATAGAGTTGCAATAACCTACGCTGACAGGCCATTGTAAATATGCCATTTGTGAGAGAAGGGAGAGTGAGGCTGATACTGTGCTCAGAGCTGTGAGTCTAACTTGAGTACTGCAAGTTGCTTCTTGGTTCCTTGTGGCTTTATGGATTTCTTTTTAAGTAAAATCATAAATATATTTTTAAAACATGTAAAGTCCATTAAATTAATTAAAGTGAATAGTTAGGTAATCTTGGCAAATTACTTATTATTGCTTAATTTCCTTATCTATCTGTACTATATCACAGGTGGTCGATTTGACTTAAAGAGTTAATATAAGTGTCTTAATATAAGTTCTGGACACACAGCAGGTGCCATGTAAATGTTAGCTATTAGTATTATCATGTTGAATCTCACAACCAGTATTAAAAAGTCTTAATTTATACACATCTTCTCTAAACAGCAGCTTAGAGAAGGATAATAATTGTCAAAACAGATTTACTGAGACATACCGTGTAACCTGAGCTGGGCCAGGTGCCAGAGGAAACAGGTGAATAAGATCCAGACTGTGTCTCAGCCACTCCTGCACATGCGCTGATTCACACCGTACCAGGCAAAAGGCAGATGCTCAGCAGAGTGTGCCATAAGTCAGACTAGCTGAAAACATAGAAAAAATTAATAATGCTTAAAACATTAACCATGCCCCTACTGGAGTATTGACCAGGAAAATGTAAAGCCCTAAGTATGTGTACAAAGTGAGCTGTTTGTCAAAAATGAAGTCTAATTTGCAACTAACTACAAAATGTTTTTTAAAGATCTTACATAAAAATAATAAAAAGTAAATTTTTAAAAAATAAATAAAAGACCTTAAAGAATGAAGAACTCTGTATATAATGCAGATAGTGATAATTAAAATAACCAATTATTTTGGTGGCTGCGCCGTGCTGGAGCAGTGAGCGGCCATGAGGAGATGCCCCACGTCCAAGGTCAGAGAAACCCCAGGAGATGGTGGGCGCTGGAGCAGCTGTGAGCAGATGCCCGACGTCCGAGGGCGAAGGGGAAGCCCTGGCAAGACGGTGGGAGGGGTGCATTTGCGTTTAGAATCAAGCCCCGTTCCCACCAGAGACGCTCAGAGCGCTCATGCAAACCTTGTGCGCCCAGGACCCAGGCGCCCCACAGAGACTGAGACGGGCTGTGTTTGGGGGTCTCCTCGGGGGCACGGGTCGGCGGGGTCTGCGCAGGGACGGGCTCTGGGTGCGGGTGTGGCACAAGCCCTGGCAGGAGGTTGCCGTTAACCCACCATGGAGCCGCAGAACTGCCATGGGCCTGGGAAACAGGCTCTGGAAGGGACAAAGGACCTTGGGCCCCAGGACCCAGGAGAAAGGATGGTGACCCCACGGGAGACGGACCCAGACTTGCCCGGGAGTGTCCAGGAGTCTCCGGGGGAGGCGTGGGTCGGTGGGGGCCTGCTGCAGGCTTGGGGGCGCTGAGTGTAGCAGTGCATGCATGGGGTCTTTTGAAGGGGCTCACCATTACCTTCATTACCCCCACCATAGTTTGGCCCCAGGTAATAACAGGGAGGGAACACAGCCCCACCCATCAACAGAAAATTGGATTAAAGATTTACTGAGCATGGCCCCACCCATCAGAACAGGACCCAATTTCCCCTTTAGTCTCTCCCATCAGGAGCTTCCATAATCCTCTTATCCTTCTCTATCAGAGGGCAGACAGACTGAAAACCACAATCACAGGAAACTAACCATTCCAATCACATGGACCACAGCCTTGTCTAACTCAATGAAACTATAAGCCATGCTGTGTAGGGCCACCCAAGATGGACGGGTCATGGTGGAGAGTTCTGACAAAATGTGGTCCACTGGAGAAGGGAATGGCAAACCACTTCAGCATTCTTGCCTTGAGAATCCCATATGAAAAGGCAAAAACATAGGACACGGAAAGATGAACTCCCCAGGTCGGTGGGTGCCCAATATGCTACTGGATATCAGTGGAAAAATAATTCTGGAAAGAATGAAGAGGCATAGCCAAAGCAAAAACAACACCCAGTTGTGGATGTGACTGGTGAGGGAAGCAAAGTCCGATGCTTCAAAGACTTTGCATAGGAACCTGGAATGTTAGGTCCATGAATCAAGGCAAATTGGAAGTGGTCAAACAGGAGATGGCAAGAGTGAACGTCGACATTTTAGGAATCAGCAAACTAAAATGGACTGAAATGGGTGAATTTAACTCAGATGACCATTATATCTACTATTGTGGGCAAGAATCCGTTACAAGGAATGAAGTAGCCATCATAGTCAACAAGAGTCTGAAATGCAGTACTTGGATGCAATCTCAAAAAAACCAGAATGATCTTTGTTCGTTTCCAAAGCAAACCATTCAATATCACGGTAATCCAAGCCTATGCCCCAACCAGTAATGCTGAAGAAGCTGAAGCTGAATGGTTCTATGAAGACCTACAAGACCTTTTAGAACTAACACCAAAAAAGATGTCCTTTTCATCATAGGGGACTGGAATGCAAAAGTAAGAAGTCAAGAAACACATGAAGTAATAGGCAAATTTGACCTTGGAGCACAGAATGAAGCAGGGCAAAGTTTTGCCAAGAGAACGCACTGGTCACAGCAAACACCCTCTTCCAACAACACAAGAGCAGACTCTACACATGGACATCACCAGATGGTCAACACTGAAATCAGATTGATTATATTCTTTGGAGCCAAAGATGGAGAAACTCTATACAGTCAGCTAAAACAAGACCAGGAGCTGACTGTGGCTCAGATCATGAACTCCTTATTGTCAAATTCAGTCTTACATTGAAGAAAGTGGGGAAAACCACTAGTCCATTCAGGTATGACCTAAATCAAATCCCTCATGATTATACAGTGGAAGTGAGAAATAGATTTAAGGGACTATATCTGATAGACAGAGTACCTGATGAACTATGGATGGAGGTTCATGACACTGTATAGGAGGCAGGTCTCAAGACCATCCCCAAGAAAAAGAAATGCAAAAAAGCAAAATGGCTGTCTGAGGAGGCCTTTCAAATAGCTGTGAAAAGAAGGGAAGGGAAAAGCAAAGGAGAAAAGGGAAGATACACCTATCTGAATGCAGAGTTCCAAAGAATAACAAGGAGAGATAAGAAAGCCTTCCTCAGTGATCAGTGCAAAGAAATAGAGGGAAACAATAGAATGGGACAGACTAGAGATCTCTTCAAGAAAATTAGAGGGAACATTTCATGCACAGATGGGCACAATAAAGGACAGAAATGGTATGGACCTAACAGAAGCAGAAGATATTAAGAAGAGGTGGCAAGAATACACAGAAGAACTGTACAAAAAAGATCTTCACAACACAGATAATCATGATGGTTTGATCACTCACCTAGAGCCAGACATCCTGGAATGTGAAGTCAAGTGGGCTTTAGGAAACATCACTACAAACAAAGCTAGTAGAGGTGATGGAATTCCAGTTGAGCCATTACAAATCCTAAAAGATGATGCTGTGAAAGTGCTGCACTCAATATGCCAGCAAATTTGGAAAACTCAGCAGTAGTCAAAGAACTGGAAAAAGTCAGCTTTCATTCCAATCCCAAAGAAAGGCAATGCCAAAGAATGATCAAACTCCACACAATTGCACTCATCTCACACACTAGTAAAGTAGTGCTCAAAATTCTCCAAGACGGACTTCAACAATGCATGAACCACGAACTTCCAGATGTTCAAGCTGGTTTTAAATAAGGCAGAGGAACCAGAGATCAAATTGACAACATCTGCTAGATCATTGAAAAACCAAGAGAGTTCCAGAAAAACATCTATTTGTGTTTTATTGACTATGCCAAAGCCTTTGACCATGTGGATCACAATAAACTCTGGAAAATTCTTAGAGAGATGGGAATACCAGACCACCTGACCTGCCTCTTGAGAAATCTGTATGCAGGTCAGGAAGCAACAGTTAGGACTGGACAGGGACCAACAGACTGATTCCAAATAGGAAAAGGAGTAAGTGAAGGCTGTATACTATCACCCTGCTTATTTAACTTATATGCAGAGTACATCATGAGAAACGCTGGGCTGGAAGAATCACAAGCTGGAATCAAGATTGCCAGGAGAAATATCAATAACCTCAGATATGCAGATGACACCACTCTTATGCAAAAAGTGAAGAAGAAATAAACAGCATCTTGATGAAAGTGAAAGAGGAGAGTGAAAAATTTGGCTTAAAGCTCAACATTCAGAAAACTAAGATCATGGCATCCATTCCCATCACTTCATGGCAAACAGATGGGCAGACAGTGGAAACAGTGACAGAGTTTATTTTGGGGGGCTCTGAAATCACTGCAGATGGTGATTGCAGCCATGAAATTAAAAGACGTTTACTCCTTAGAAGAAAAGTTATGACCAACCTAGACAGCATATTAAAAAGCAGAGACATTACGTTGCCAACAAAGGTCTGTCTAGTCAAGGCTATGGCTTTTCCAGTATTCATGTATGGATGTGAGAGTTGGACCATAAAGAAAGCTGAGTGCTGAAGAATTGATGCTTTTGAACTGTGGTGTTGGAGAAGACTCTTGAGAGTCCCTTGGACTGCAAGGAGATCCAGTCCATGCTAAGGGAAATTAGTCTTGAATATTCATTGGAAGGACTGATATTGAAGCTGAAATCCCAATACTTTGGCCACCTCATGCAAAGAACTGATTCATTTGAAAAGACCCTGATGCTGGGAAAGATTGAAGGCAGGAGGAGAAAGGAAGGACAGAGAATGAGTTTGTTGGATGGCATCACTGACTCAGTGGATATGAGTTTCGGTAAACTCTGGGAGTTGGTAATGGACAGGGAGGCCTGGCGTGCTGCAGTCCATGGGGTCTCGGAGAGTTGGACACTACTGAGGGACTGAACTGAACTGAACTGAAAATAACCAAATGACAAAACTAACTTTTATGGATCCCTAAAAGGTGGGGCTTCCCGGGCTTCTCAGTGGTAAAGAATAAGCCTGCCCATGGAGGAGACGCAGGAGATGTGGGTTTGATCCCTGGGTCAGGAAGATCCCCTGAAGGAGGAAGTGGCAACCCACTCCAGTACTCTTGCCTGGAAAATCCCATGGACAGAGGAGCCTGCTGGGCAGCAGTCCAAAGGGCCATACACAAGTCAGCGGGCACGCAAACTATGTTAGGTATAGTACTAGGAGCTCTGTATTAGTATCTGCTTCATCAGTAAATTACCTTATTTAATTCTATTAAAGAAAAAATAAGATAAGGATTATCAGTCCCAGTTTTCAAACAAAAAAAAAATAGTGATGTGTATTTTCTAGTAAGTGGCAGGTGTGTGTGTGATTCAAACCAAGATCTGCTAACAAGGGGCAAACTTATGATTCAGACCTTATATTTGTGTCATTCTTTACAAACTTTCTTATGGTACAAACTTTTAAAGAATTACTTGTTTAAGGATCGAAATGAATGCGGCTACGTATCCATAGTGGAAACCTGACCTGGACGTTTTCATCTCTTATTCCCAATTAGCTGTGTCTAACTTGTTCAATTGTGTTTAACTTTTAAAATGTTTAACAGTGAAACATTTTAACCCTAATTCTAAGACCTCATAAACTTTAGTTTAATTAACTTTACAAGTTAACTTTTTTTTTTAAATTATGCTAAGTGCTGTGGGGAAGTTTATTTGAGGAGGAGAAGAGGAGGGAGCCAACACAGTTAATTGTAAGAAGATCACAAGTGTCACAGACTAAACAGTGAATTTATGTTAGCTTTGGACGCTAAGTGTCAGACTTGAGAAAATGAAGATGGGAGAAAGCAGTCAGCTTCAGCGGGTAATAGGATATTTCCATGGGACAATGTTTTTATTCAGTATCATCATAGGTGCAGGAATATTTGTTGCTCCTAAAGGGGTGTTAAAATACTCTTCACTCAACGTGGGGGTGTCCCTAAGTATCTGGGCTGCTTGCGCTGCGGTGTCTATGCTGGCTGCCCTGAGTCACGCAGAGCTGGGGACCACCTTCCCCAGAAGTGGAGCACAGTATTATTTCCTCAAAAGGTCTCTCGGCCCCTTTATTGCTTTCGTCTACGTCTGGACCAATCTATTCAGTACTCCCGCAGGAATTGCTGCGCGCGGCTTGCTGCTGGCCGGGTACATCGCGCAGCCATTCTATCCTGGGTGTTTTGTTCCCGAGATGCCAAAGAAGTGTTTGGCGTTGGCTATCTTGTGGTGCTTGGGAATTCTGAACGCTCGGGGAGTGAAGGAGGTGACGTGGTTTCAGACTGTCAGTACCACTGTGAAAGTGACGGTTCTCGGCTTCGTCTCTGTAACTGGAATCGTGTTGCTGGTGAGAGGAAGAAGGGAGAACCTAGCCAGGTTTGAGAAAGCATTTGATGCTGAAGTTCCCGATGCTTCACAGATTGCCGAAGCCTTCTTGCAAGGACTGTATGCATATTCTGGTTGGGGAGTCCTTGTCCGAATAGCAGGTAAAGTTATTATTTTTAAATTATAAAGAGCTCCACCAGGCTATAAACATACAAGGGTTAATCAACTTAATTCTAAGAAAAAAACACAACATTGTTTCACTCTGACCTGTGTCTCTCTTCTATCAGGTGGGTGGAAAGGCACTAAACTCTCTACAAATCTGGTTTTCTAACTTTGGAAAGCAAAATATTTTCTAGGTGTTTACAAATTAAAACAAGTAAGCATAGAACTGATACAGCTTAAGGACTTAACAACAATTGCATTTTTTTTACTGAACAAATATTTTAAGAGCAAAAGCTCATCAGAGAAAAATTTAAATACAGAAAATATAAATTAAAATAAAGATTACCAATTATCTTGTATGTGCACACATGCAGGGATCACACTTGTACATATACTCATTTATTTTACTTAAAGCACATACTGAGAATTCATAAACATTACTAAATATAAATGCCTTTAAATGAATACACAATATTCTATCATATGCAATTTGACCATTTTTCAAACATCTCCCATTGTTGGTTACCAGAATTTTTTCTAGTCTTTCACTTTAAAATTTTACAGTTATTGTTCCAATCAGCATCCTTTTATATAAATCTTTGTGGAATTCTCACTGTTTTATTAGGAAAAAAGTCTTGAAAAATCTTAGTAAAATTACTAAGTGAACCATACAAATATCCAGAAATGTCTTGAGAAATATTGCCAAATTGCATCCCAGAAAGGCTTTACAAATGTCTATTAGTGTGAATTAAAATGATGACACCTGAAATCATCAAACCTTTCTCACTCTTTATAGTCACTTAAAGTTGTGAAAATAAAACTTCAGAACTCATTTTTTCTTCAGTTTCTAGTGAGAGGGCAGAGTTTTGCAAATGTTAATGACCAATTTCTTCCTTGTAGGACAGGTAAATGGCTTTCTTTGTTTGTTTTCATTAATCTGTCTGTCAAGTCTGAGTTGCGACCTGCAGGATCTTTTGGGTTCGTGGGCGCTCTAGCTGGGCTTGTGAGCTCGGTAGTTCAGGCATGTGGGCTTAGTTGCCCTGCAGCATGTTGGATCTTAGTTCCCTGGCAAGGATCAAACCCATGTCTCCTGCATTTCCAGGTGGATTCTTAACCATTAGACCACCAGTGAGGCCCCTGTTGTTTGGCTTCTTTTTTCATTTTGTTCATAAGATTTCAAAAATTTCAGTCTTAAAGACTAGAAGTTTAATACCTGTAAGTATTAAACTATCTATCTTTTAACTTTTCATTATCTCCATACTTGAAAACTCCCCATCTCAAGGTTTAGATAAATATGTATCTGAGCTTTTTTTCTCTAAATCTTTATGGTCTTTTAATTTTTCTTTTTAATACATGTGAATTATTTTGAGGGACTTGCATACTGTAAGTTAAAAAATTTTCCAAGTAGTTAAACATCTGTGTCAAGCTGGTGTTGGCAATATACAGTCAAGTTTAATCTAAGATTTAGCTAGTCTAGAAATTTAACCCAAAGAGTGAAAAGAGGAGGAGAATCTACCCTAATGTCCTAGACTGTCGTGACCAGATTAACAGATGAGCTATTCCAACCCTTCAGTATCACAAAGTTTTACTTCTATAGTGTGGGCAGTAAGGTAAGGGAATATTTGCGCCAGTCCTTCTGGCCTAGAATCTAGGTTTCTGAGTTGTTTTCTTATCCAAAAAGCTTATGTTGGGCACATCAAAGATAAAAGAGTAAGACCTAGAATTCAGCAAAATTCCATTGCTGCTAAAGTTAATACTTTGTCTAAACTTGGTAAATAAGCATTCAACCAAATGAACTCTTGCTGTGTGTCGCCGTGTCTACTTCTTTTAGTTATTGTATGTTATAATGAACCTACTTCCAAAGATGATCTGAGTAGTCATTTTATCTGAGTGGCACTTTTTTTTTGCAGGAGAGCTGAAAAATCCTAGTGAGAATATCCCCAAATGTGTGGTCACTGCACTTACCCTCGTGGCACTGATCTACTTACTGGTTAACATCTCCTACCTAGCCGTCCTGACCCCAAGGGAAATTGTGGCCTCAGGTATGGTTGCACAGAACCAGAGGGATTTCATTGTCCTGAATAAAGGGAGTTTCAAGTATACAGTGGATCTTTTTGCAGACTTTAAAAGAATTATGCTAATCTGGTTCATGTTTTGGCTTATTTATTTAACTATTTATGTAAAGGTAGACGTTCAAAAAGTCAAGCAATTTCTTTAGAGCGTATAGTAAAGAGTAAGGTCTAGCAGCCCCAAATATGGAAAACACCAAGAAACATAAAAGGAAAAAAAAGCAGGACACAATGGATAGAATAGAATAGAAAATATGAGAATACATATCAAAGTCTCTTGTGATATACTTCATAAGGAGCAGGTGGGTGCTCTGGGTCAGCATTTGCCTCCAGGAAATACAATTCATACATTTTGTCTTCAGACATACCCCCAAAATCTATTCAGAGTTTGAGTACTTAACCTTTCCTATTAGTGAAGTAGACATGAATCATATATATATATATATATATATATATATATAGAGAGAGAGAGAGAGAGAGAGAGAGAGAATTTCAGTTTACCATAAAAATTATTCATATTTTCAGATTTTCAAAAATTACTACCTTATGGTAAGGAAACTGGTTTTTTGCTCTAAAAATAGACAAATTGAAAGAAGCTTAATTCTCAACTGAACTTAATATAACTATATTAATAAAGTAAATATTTTTTTAAATTTATACTTTCAGTTATCAGAAAAATAAAACCAGTAATAGCTTTCACTGAAAAGAAAAATTAGGCTTATCTTACATCTAAGCTTGACGCTCCTCAGTTATCTCAACTCTAAATGACACTACTTACAATATCCAAGACATGCGTGCAGCCTTGATGTCCACCAACAGATGAATGGATAAAGGAGTTGTAGTAAATAGATGAATAAATAGATACTGTGTGTGTGCTCAGTCAAGCCTCACTCTCTGTGAATCCATGGACTGTAGCCCCCCAGGTTCCTCTCTCCATGGACTTGTCCAGGCAAGGATACTGCCATTTCTAACACCAGGGATCTTCTCAACCCAGGGGTCGAACTCATGTCTCTTCTGCCTCTTGCATCAGCAGGCAAATCTTTCACCATTGTGCCACCTGAGAAGCCCCAGACAGACACTACGCAGCCATGAGATAGAATGAAATACTGTCATTTGCAGTAACATGAATGGACGTGAGATTATCATACTGAGTAAAGTTAGTCACACACAGAAAGACAAATATTATATGATATCACTTATTTGTGGAATCTAAAAAAACACACAAATGAATTTATTTTACGAAACAGATAACAAACTCACAGGCATAGAAAACAAATTATGGTTACCAAAGGGGAAAGGGAGAAGGAATAAATTAGGAGTATGGTGTTAACAGATACTCACCACTACACATAAAATAGATAAACAACAAGGATTTACTGTATAGCTTAGGGAATGATATTCAATATAATAACCTGTAATGGAAAAGAATCTGGAAAATATATATATATATAACTCAATCACTTTTCTGGACATCAAAAAAGTAACATAATATTCTAAATCAACTATACTTCAATTTTTTTTAATGTAAAAAAGTAAAATGAGAGTATATTATTTGTTCATTTCCCACATTAGTAATAATAATGAGTGTGAAAATGTATGTGAAGTTACTCTAACAAAAACTGAAAGAATTCATTGCTAGAAGACTTACTGAAGGAAATTCTTCAGACTGAAAGAAAGTAACTTGAATCAAAGGGAAGGAAGAAAGAAAACCAAAAATATTAAATATATGGGTAAATATAAAAGACTCCATATGTGTATACACACATTTTTTGAATTCTTTAAAAATACCTTAGATTATTTAAGGTAATAACTCTGAAACTTAAGCGTAGAGTTTATTAAATATATAAATATAACCTATATGACAATAATAGCACAAAGAAAAGAGAAGGAAATGAGCTATAGTAGCAAAGTTGTCATAGTTTACTGAAATTAACTGGAAATTGACTTTGATGAATTTTAAAGTGGATGCTGTAATTACCAGACCAACTACTAAGAAAATAACTGGACAAATCAACAGAGGAATTAAATGGCACATTAAGAATATCTCTTTAGGGAATTCCCGAGCAGCCCAGTGGTTAGGCACTTTCACTGCCAGGACCCAGGTTAGATTCCTGGTTAAGGAACTAAGATCCCACAAGCCATACAGCATAGAAAAAAAAAAATTATTTAACAATAAAGGAAAAATAGAAGAACAAAAGAACAAAAATACATAAGACATAAAAAACAAATAGCAAAGTGACATAGGTAAATACAATATCAATAATATTAAATGAGAATATGCAAACACAATAAAAAGGCAGAGACTGTCACACTGGATAAAATTATCAATCCAACTATATGCTGTCTATATGAGACACACTTTAGATTCAAAACACAATCAAGTATAAAGTAAAAGAACAGAAAAGTTTACCATGCAAACATTAACTGTAAGAAAGCTAGAATATAATATTATTCAGACAAAATAAAAGATTACTAGAGACAAAGAAAGGTATTTTGTAATGATATTAATAAAAGGATCAATGCATGAAGAAGATATAACAATTACAAATTATACACATCTAAATAGCATAGCCCCAGAATACATGAAACCATACTAATGCAACTGAAAGGAGAAATAGATGATTCAGCAACTATAGTTGCAGATGTCCCTACATCATTCAATAACTAGATAGAAAATCAATAAGGATATAGAAGATCTGCATACCACTATCAATCAAACTAATCTAATTGACATTTATAGAACACTCCACCAAACAGAGGCAGAATATTTATTTATTTCAAGCACTTATGGGACATTCCCTAGGATAGACATAATGTCAGGATATAAAACAAGTCTCAAAAAATTTAATATTTCTATCATACAAAACACTTCCTTCAACAGCAATAGATGCACAACACAAACCAACAGAATGTAACTTGAGAAATCGCACATATTTGAAAATTAAACAACACACTTCTAAACAACCCATGGGTCAAGGAAGAAATCACAAGACTCTCAACAACTATAAGAAGTCTGAGATTTAACCCCTCATAAGGGAGTCGGGCACGGTTTCATGGATGTTGGCAATGGAGACAAAGACAATTTATTTTTCATATAATAGCAGTAGCTAGAATGTCACTTATGCTGTCCCCAAACCCTGATTCCCAAAAGACAAAGCGAGGAAGGCCAAGTGATATCTCCACATAACAGTAGAAGACCCTCAAGCTTAGGGAATCTAAATCTTTTATAAGTCTTCCTTCAGAAGACAGGTCCCGGGACTGGCTCTAAAAGGCAAAAGATCACTATTGTCCTTCTATCCCTATGTTTTCCAGTCTAGATATTCCCTTCTAGAAGGCCACAGTTGCCGCTGCAAGAGGACTTAGCAAAGAGTGTACTCAGTGTTTTCCAGTCTAGATATTCCCTTCTAGAAAGCCACAGTTGCCGCTGTAAGAGGACTTAGCAAAGAGTGTACTCAATGTTTTCCAGTCTAGATG
>CM035278.1:72958930-72973378 GCA_020226075.1 Hydropotes inermis | reverse complement strand
CTACATTTCATTTATTTAAATTTGTATACTCTCTCTCTAAGACAGTGTGTGCATAAAAATAGACAACCTATAAAATAAATATCTGAATGCACAGGCAAGTGAGTGAGTAAGTGAATGGACTGTCAGGACACATCCCTGTAGAGGGCATCTCCCTACATTTCATTTATTTAAATTTGTATACTCTCTCTCTAAGACAGTGTGTGCATAAAAATAGACAACCTATAAAATAAATATCTGAATGCACAGGCAAGTGAGTGAGTAAGTGAATGGACTGTCAGGACACATCCCTGTAGAGGGCATCTCCCTGGATAGCCTGTCTCAGTTTGGGTTCCCGGCAGCACCTCAGAAGTATTCCGTTAATGATTATAGCTCTACATTTTGGCATGACTGAGGCTGGAGCACTATATAGAGACAGTACCAAAGAAGAGTTTAGCTAGTTCTTACCAAATATTTATTCTCTTTCACCTCTTAACTGACTTCTCGGAAACTGCTTTTGTCAATATGACCCTACCAGTGTCAACATGAATGTATCCATTTGTATTTATCACAATGGTCAGTGGGGACCTGACATCACTATTCTAAACATAACTGCAAACCATTTTTAGTGATAGTATTGAAAGGATTAATACAAAAGAAAATCAAATCCTAGAAAGGGCAAATAGGTATCAGAGAACCTAGGCTGAGAAAACAAAAAAAAAACTATGGGTAATTGAGGATAACGCTAGGCATAGCATATATACTCACTTACGACCTAGTGAACACTTAATAAGACAGAGCCCTCTCTTCCATTCAAATTTTGTCTCAGTGAGGTTTTTGACAAAACGTGTCTGGCAAAAAAACTCACAAATGGTAGGTGTCTGAACGGTGTGTAGTCTATAATCTGTTTGCAAGTTGATTCAAATGTTCTAGAATATGGGCCTTTGAGTTTAAAATTTGACATTTTATAATAACAGCTAGGGAGTCTGGTTTGTAGGACGCAAGTCAGAGGAAGACCTTGCAGACTCAGGATAACTCGCAGGCCCGAGGCTGGCAGACTGCAGGCGGCCACGCGGACTCCGGGGAGCCAGCAGGGGCGTCCGGCTGCGCGGAGAAGCGGCCTGGAGGCAGGGAGGGCTGGGCCCTAGGGGACTCCGGAGGGCCTCCACCTCGCGTTTCCGTTTCCGCAGGGAGGCTGGGAGAGAGCAGGGGGTCGCCTGTGTAGAAGGACTCTGAGCTTAGCAGTTAAGGCGTCGATCCAGCAGGCATGAGCAAATGCAAAGTAGTGCTAACTGCTGCTGCTACGTCGCTTCAGTCGTGTCCGACTCTGTGCAGCCCCGTAGACGGCAGCCCCCCAGGCTCCCCCGGCCCTGGGATTCTCCAGGCAGGAACGCTGGAGTGGGTTGCCATTTCCTTCTCCAATGCATGGAAGTGAAAAGGGAAAATGAAGTTGCTCAGTCGTGTCCGACTGTTCGCGAATCCAATTGCTGCCCACCAGGCTCCTCCGTCCATGGGATTCTCCAGGCAAGAACACTGGAGTGGGGCGCCATTGCCTTCTCCAATGATTATCATAGATAAAATCAAACCTATATTAAAGAAGTAACTATGCTCCTGCCAGAAGAAAGAATGCTCCTGCCAGACTGAATTTAATAGTGAGAAGAAGTTTATCAAAAGGCAGATAGATCCATTCTATAGATATAGAAGTAAATGTAATATTTGTAATGACACAGAAGTAAATGTAATAAATGTAATGAAGTTACATTTGTAATTCCATTCTATTTACATAAATATAAATAGAAAACTACACATTCTATAGACATAGCATGTAAATGTAACATCTATAATTACATTTGCAGTTATATTCTATTTACATAAATGTAAATAGAAAACTGTAAAGTCATCTTCATTTTTCCAGTTGCAAGGCCCACATACCTTGGTGAATCTTATTCCTGTCAATCTCTCACACCCCCACATCTAATTCAAAAACCTACCAAGAGTCCAATCACCTCAAGCCTCCAGTGCCAACATTCTTGTCCCTAAGCTTACATGCCTGCTAGTTCTGTGTACTTGGAGTGATCATCCTCAGTTCCTTCCCTAATGTGAAGGTCTATTCCAAAACTACAAGTTACACAATAGATGATCCAGACAGCCAGTTATTGCATGCTTAGGAACATCCTTGCATCAGGAATCAGTAGATAGAAACCTCATTTATCTCCAATTGCAGTAAGTTCAATTCAGGGCTAAACTTACCTCAAGGGTGCCTGTGCTGGAGATATAATTCATACACCAAATGACTCACCCATTTACAGTGTACAATTGTATGGGTTCTTGTATATTATGACTCTTTAAAACTTGTGGCAAAATGCAGAGAACACAACATGTACACCACTCTGAAGTGTACAATTCAGTGGCAGTAATCACATTCAGAGCACTGTGCAACCATCAACAGGCATAGCTGAAATTTTAAATAATTAACGTGTGGAACATTTTAACTTGGGCCTTCAGAGAGGTCACAAAATTTTAGAACTCTTCACAAGTTAATCATTTTTTAAACCAAGTTAAGTGCAGTAATAAAATGCTTATGTAAGGACCATGGCTAAATCACGAAAACATGGTGCAGAAGCATCGTGAGAGGGATGTATAAGAGTTAGCAATCCACATAAGATTTCAAAATTATTTTTCAGGAATAAGAAAACAAACAGGGAAAAGGCAAAACCATGCAACTCCTGAGGGCAATAGGATTCTTCCGAGGAAACATTTTAATCTTAAGCGCCACAATAGGGGCAGGAATCTTTGTGTCTCCGAAAGGGGTGTTAAAATATTCCTCACTGAATGTGGCTGTCTCCCTGAGTATCTGGGCAGCTTGTGCAGTGCTGACTTTGATCTCCGCCCTCAGCCATGCAGAGCTGGGGACGACCTTCCCCATAAGTGGAGCACAGTATTATTTCCTCAAAAGATCTCTTGGTTCCTCTGTTGCTTTCCTCAATCTTTGGATCAAACTATTTACTCATCCCTTAAGACTAGCTACTGAAAGCTTGCTGTTATCTACCTATACAATTCAGCCTTTCTACGCTGGGTGCCCAGCTCCAGAGCTACCAAAGAGATGTCTAGCATTGGCTGTCCTGTGGTTTTTGGGACTTCTAAATGCTCGAGGGGTGCAAACTGTGGCTTGGCTTCAAACTGTCAGCACGTTGGCGAAGATGACTGTCCTCTGCTTCATTTGCCTCACTGGGATTGTGCTGTTAGGGATGGGGGAAAAGGAGAATGTGGCCAGGTTCGAGAACGCTTTGGATGCCGAGCTTCCTGACGTCTCACAGGTTGCAGAAGCCTTCCTGCAAGGATTGTTTGCGTATTCTGGCACGTCAATACTGAACAGCATGGCAGGTAAATCCCTTTCTGACATACTTCTGCTGTAGGCATAAAGTTGTGTCTACAACCCTCTGGATAAAGACAATACCCAATGTGTTTCTTTGGGAGACTCTGAATTGAATCTGCTCTGCACTACATGCAAGTAGCACAGTTTAATGATCATTAAGCCTTGGCAGATAATTATCTACATAAAATACTGAGAATCTAGTGCTTTTCTGGTCACCCCATTTAAACAAACTTGGGGAAAGTTTGCTGGAGAAAAGATCACTCTCAGATTCTACTGTAATTTATTCTAGCAATTTTTCAAGACACTTTGAGTTAAATATCAATCATATTAGAAATATGTTTGAGTTAAATATCAATCATATTAGAAATATGTTAATATAATGTTAATGTTAAAAAATGAAACCATCAGATTTTATACATCCCCTACTGCACTGGTAAAATGTTGCATCCTAATTTTGATTCCACAGTATGTCCTAGAGAACTTTCCATAGCAGTTCTTAGTCACCCAGCATTCTTTTAACTGCTGCATAATATTCCTTAGAATGGCTTTGCTGCACTTTCACAATAGTGGATACTTGAAATGTTTCCCATTTTTCACAATTACAAGGACTGGTGTAATATCAATGCTTCCCTGTTTATATGCACTGCTGTTTCTGCAGGGCAGTACTGTTCCCTCTGACATCATGGTGCCAAAATATTATGGTAATACTTGCACAGCTGTCTAGAGTAAACAAAAGAACTAAACGGAAAATAATTCTTTATATTACTTGTTGATTATAAAATTATAGGGATATAAAATATTAAGGATATATTACATACCACAGTTGTATAAAATTCCAAACAAAATCTTTATACAAATTCTCAATCTTTGAATTACTGAAACTTTTATGTTTTATTTTATGTTTTTTATGTTGGTCAATGAGATGCTTTGTTCATTCATGTAGATTAATAAAGTTTAATAGTTGATATGATTCTTAAGTACTTTAACATTTCCTTTTTTAATTGGCAAATGTAATGTTGAAATTTCTCACTATAACATTAATGGATTTTTGAATATCAAGGCTTTTCAAATAATGATGAGACCTGCATTTACCTAGCACAAATTAATTATGACATAATCACCTTGCTGCTAGCCTGGCCATTAAAAGGTACCTGAGTACAAAGTGGATACCCTGGATATACATGGAGGCAGAGTTTCACAGGTCACTGCCTGTGCAGCTGCATCCTCCAAAGGACACCTGGTCAGTGGGGGGCGGGGGGGCGGTGGTTCTGCAAAATTAAATACCGAGATGTTGGAGCACCCCTTCTAAAGAAAAGCATCACATGGGAGCAAGCAGAGGTGTTCCTGATTGTGATTATTGCCTAAAGACACAGCACAGTGCAGCTGGAGACTCAGTTCTGTTTGCAGCACTCATCTCATTCTCCTCCTGCTCCCTGGTTGGATTTGTCATCAAACAAGTGAAACTTTGAATGAAGGACAAGAATCTCAAAACTGGAGCCGGTCAGAGAAATGTGAGCAACGTCAGGTGAATGTGGCTGTGTTTGAAAGGCCCGGTGATCAAATCAAAAAAAAAAAAAAAAAGAAAGGCCCGGTGAACTTTTCCATATTTGCAGATGAGTAGTGCGTGCTTAGTCACTCAGTAAGGTCTGCCTCTCAGAGCAGAAGGTCAAATGCCAGGAGGACAGTAATAGGGTCAGACTTGGGGCTAACTGAATGGGGCTGGCTAGCAAAACCAGCACTTCATTAACTTACCAAATTTAGAGAACTGGCTTCTTCTGTGTCAAAATAGAGTGATCCTGGCTAGAAAGAACTAGCTCCCTCAGGTTTGGTTCTCGGAGTTTCTGAGCTGTCATATTCCTGACAAAGTATAAACAGAATAGACAGCTTGCATCTAGATTCTTGTACCAGGGCCTCCTGAAGGAATAACACTGAATCCCAAGCACCACTAGACATCCTTATATTTAATTCTGAAATAAGGGATTTTATTAGGTCTCCTTGTGGCTCAGCTTGGAGAAGGAAATGGCAACCCACTCCAGTACTCTTGCCTAGAGAGTTCTGTGGGCAGAGGAGCCTGGTGGGCTGCTGTCCATGGGTTGCACAGAGTCGGACGTGACTTAAGTGACTTAGCAGCAGCAGCAGTGGCTCAACTGGTAAAGAATCTGCCTGCACTGCAGGAGACCTGGGTTCGATCCCTGGGTTGAGAAGATGCCCTGGAGAAGGGAAAGGCTACCCACTCCAGTATTCTGGCCTGGAGAATCCCAGGGACTGTATAGTCCATGGGGTTGCAGAGTCAGACACGACTGAGCGACTTTCACTTTCATTAGGTCTCAAAGCCATCCATGCAGCCACCTCTGTAGCAGGTCTGACAATACTCAGAGAGGTCTCCAGTGATGCAGAAAATGGTTGGACTTGAGTTCTATCCACGCAACTACAAAAGGACAGAAGGTCTCTGCTTCTGTAACATGACTTGTGTGGCTTTTGCAAGGAACAATCCTTGGGAGGAACCATGGTATGCTGTTTAGAAAATCAGGATCACATAAAATACATTAATATTGGGAGCAATTTAAGACAGCCGCAGATTTCATAAGCTGCCCAGCATTACCATTGTTAGTGAGGGGAATTTAGGAGGAGAAACTGATAGCTGCAGTTTTGGTTGGACCTTAGAGAAAGCTGCTGTAATAATGACCCCACTAGCTTAGATTTGCATCCACTCCTCTTCCAAAGCCCTGAAAGCAGACTTGAAAAGTCTAGCTCCCCAGCTGCACACAAGGTTGCCCAAAACAACTTCATGTTTGACCAGACCAACACCCTGATTGGCTGCCTGTTAGAGGAACTTTTCAGAGACAGAATACACAGAAATACCAGGAAACCCTCCTCCTGACATTAAGCATGTTGCAGTATACAGTAGTTCCCCTTTATCCACGGTGGATTCGTTCCAAGACCTCCAGTGGCTGCCTGAAACCATGGCTAACACTGAATCCTATATATACTATGCTTTTTGCTATACTAAGGGATCAGGTCGATACATATACAGTGTGGACCCTAGAAAAAGGGGTGATTCTCATCCTGGGAAGGACAAGCAGGATGACGTGTGCTTTCACCATGACACTCAGAATGGCATGCAATTTAAAAGTTATGAATTGTTTATTTATGGAATGTTCCATTTAATATTTTCAGATTGTGGTTATAACTGCATGTAAATGAAACCATGGATCATGAAACTGGATGTGGGGGAGTAGGGTGCAGTATGTCAGTTTCGGGGGAAAGGCAGACTTCTTGAGGACTGGTGAGCCTGAAGCACCCATTCTCTTGTTTAAGTTGCTGCAAGATGGAAATCTATGACAGACTTCACTCACTCACCCTCAAGAATTCCCATTAGTCCTCCAGAAACTGAAGTTGTACACACACGGAAGAAAAAGAGGCTCATTAGGCCTAATCTTCCCTCCCTTTATGGGCCACCAAGCAGGAAGTCTAAGCAGGCAGATCCCCTCTCCTCTGGTTGGAAGTCAGAGGCCCTGGTCTCAGCTCACACTCAAGATAGGAATATGGCAGGAAACACAACCTAAAGAGTCTACCACTTCCCCGGACATACTTAAAATTTGGCAATACTCCCAGGTCCTAAGGATTTGAGCAAAGTTGGGATCGGTTTGGGAGGACGAGGAATTTTCCACATTAAAAACAGCCAGGCTGAACCAAGAGATAGTATTCCCATAGAACTCTTTATAAAAGATGCTGTTCATCTGAACTATGGTGGGGAAAAGCTAGGATGAAGAAGAAAGAACTGTTAAAGCCACAGGTTAAATTTTTCTTATCTTTTACTTTTCCCTTCTTAAAGAAAAAAAAAATCCATGTTAGATGTTAATGTGAGTTTTAGAACTTCCCAAAGTTGGAGTTAAAATTATTAGTCAATTTTCTTATAGTATAAATTCAAAATCATAAGTTTTCATAAGCCATTAACTAATAAATAATTATATACATATATAAAACTAAATATTTTACATAAAATTCACTTTTTTTGTTCTTTATTAAGTGGTTGACTAATATATTGAACATATTAAATTTCACTAAAGAATATAACCTCATTCTTTTAAACTCTTTTAATTGTGTGTTAAAATGTACTTAATTTTTAAGCATTTTAAGTGTCTGACTCGAAAAACCTTTCTAATCTCATATCCCGTAATGCTAAAATATTGCCTCATATAAGATGAATTTTATTTCCTTAAACACTTAAATATGGTTTATAAACTTAATGTCTCCTATACTTGCAACTTTAAATCACACATCTGAAAATTCATTTACATTTCAAATTTAAGTAACAAGGCTGTTCTTTCAGAGTATCTAACACGCCATATTCTCATAAAGATTAGACACTGGCACAATTTGTATAATTTAGCAGAAAATAAATGGCGTCAGGGGCTGATCATTGTTGTATTTAATTTGACACATTCCCGTCTTATATTGGGTTAATGAGAAGCAAAGGCTGAGATGGGGATCCTTTGCTGAGGACCTGCTTCCCAGAGACAGCCGTGAGGAGTGAGGGAATCAGGACAGGCAAGGGAGAGCTGCTGAGGTCGTGGTTTCAGCTGAAGTCTAGCCTCAGCCAGATCCTGCGGAGCCACACTGCCCAGCCTGAGCCACCAGCCTGATGGAGCCAGTGAGCGTCTGAAATGGAGTCAGTCAAACCGAGGTGCTCCACAGACATAAAACACGCACCAGAAATCAAAATCTTGAATGAACAAAACCTTGTCTATTGTCCAGAGCTCATTAATTCTTTAAAAATGTTACATACGGCAAAGATGACATTTTGGATGTTGGGGGATAAATATATATCATTAATTCCATTTCACCTGTTTTTCTCTTATGTAGCCATTAGAAATTTCAAAATACATAAATGGCTCACAGTATATTTTAATTAGACAGTACTGCTAGAGTAGGAAAAATGCAAAACGTTCCCAAGTAGTGGCCTTAGGGATGGACTTTTGTACCTTTTATCAGTTAATCAACAACTGGGGGCTGCCTCTGATGGGAGAAAGTAAACTTGTAGATTTTTCTAAGCAAGGCAGCTTACCCATCCCTGCCAAGCCACCCAAGGACCAAGGGCAAATCCCAGAAGAAGGGGTCAGCTGTGGGGAGCCAGCAGCCGTTGCTCCCTGAACCTGGAGGAGGGGTGCACCTGCCTGCTGTGTTATAGAGTCATTGCTCACGCCAGGGCTCAGGGTTACTCTCTGGTGACTGAAGCTGCCGTGGGGAGAAGCCAGCGCACACAGTCACTTATACCACCCGGACTCCAGATGGAACATGTGATCCGAGCGCTTCAGGCCTCAGGCCGCCTATGCACAGACTGGTTCCGTCACCCCGTTGCTATGATAATAGGGGAACCCGAGAACTCACAAGTCACCTAGCACTGATTTCATATTACCATCTCCTGATTTCCTCCCAATCAGAATTTGGGTGGACAGACTCTTCTGCATGGCTTACAGCAAATTTCCTTCACCACCTGAGTAGATTCAAGCAATCTCTTGATTGCCTAATGGGCTCTGAATTGTTTTCCTCGTATTATTTCACTCATATTCCATAAGATGAATTCCATTCACACTTAAGCCTAGGTAAAGAAAAGCTTGCTTGGGATAGTAAGGGAGAGAAATGAACTTCCTTAGAGGTCTGTTTGCTTGACGGAAAAAGATGACAAGAGAACCACTACTTCTGAAAAGAGGGGGAAAAATGACACATCTCAGGTGGGATAAAGAGATAGGCTACATACTAAAGAGTCTTTAACAGTTGTACATTTTTTATTGGCCCAGACCTGTGAACCGGCAATCTTTGTTGCCAACTGCAAAGCCTGTTTCCCAAGGTCCAACAACTAGTGAGGGTTGGAGCCAGGTTCAAGCCCCGAACCCTCTACCTCCAGGGCCTATGTTCTTAACTACTTTCCTGAACTTCCTTTTTAAGAAAAACAGTATGATGTCTAGGAATTTTGAGATCATGTGCCAATTTCCAGAATTCACTGGTGATGCGGTGTCTCCTCCCCTGAGACAAGGCCCCTGCGACTGACAGAAACTGACATTGTTGGCTGATTTGAGCTCATTCCTACTATTGGTTTAAACCATTATTATGCATCAGAGCTCAAGGGTTTTCCCAACCGAGGACTTCTCTCCAAGAAGTTGGGAGTAAGTGTCAAAATGGACTCTGCACTTTCTGTCCAAGAAACCCATCACCCCAAGGTCCAAGAGATCTAGCTATGCGCAGTGCTTACTGTCTGAGGTCAGACTAGACTAAACGGTTTCAAATCCTTCCCTCACCACTTGGTGGCTGTGTGACCTTGGGCGAGTCTCTTAACTTCTCTGAGACCTTGCAGTTTCCTCTGTGTCTGAAATACAGACACAGCCCAATATGTCCTTAACGCTATGGCGGGTATTCAATACCACACGGTGGAAGCCTCTGTGACAGGCAGACGTAAAAGTGCTCACGAAAAGTTGCTGGGGTGAGGCGGGGGAGGGGAGCTGTTTTCCTCTGGCACCTACTGTTCCCTTTGCGTAGAAGTCTCCCTACTGAGGTCTTCACACATCTCCCTCCCTCACCTCCCTTAGGTCTTCCCCAAATGTCATTTCCCGGCTGTCTCCTTTAATGCAAACTTTCTCCCCTACTCTGCTCTCATCTCTGTTTCATTTCTTTCTCTCTTTTATTGAGGCATAGTTGATTTACAATATTGTAGAAGTTTCAGGTGTACAACAGAATGAGTCATGGGTTTTAAAGGTTATACTCTATAGTTCTAAAATAGTGGCTACATTCCAACATATCCTTGTAGCTTATCATTTTGTACACAGTAGCTTGTACTGACTACATGGTCTTTTCCATCACTGTAAACCCATAATCATCAAATGACTGGAATAATTGGATTTTGAGTATAAGATGGTGAGAAATCCAAGCTTTCAGGCAAAACTTGCACAGGACCAATGTAGAAACAGTCAAGCAGACGAGGAAACAACAGATACATGAATAATACTTTTTCATACATCTTATCACAAAGTCTTCAAAAGTCTCATAATACGTCCTTTTCTGATGAGTTCATTTGTGTTTTTTAGGAGAGATAAAAAATCCTGGTAAGAACATCCCCAAATCTCTGATTACTGGCATTCCCATGGTGGCTGTGGTTTACTTACTGGCTAATGTATCCTACCTGGCAGTTTTGACTCCCAAGGAAATCGTCTCTGCAGGTATGAATGTATCTAGACAAAGAGGAAATAGTCACTACTGTCTGTTCTGAATAAACAAGGACTCCTATATACTACTGATTTGTTCAGTACACCCGTAAGAGTACATATATAATGGGTTCCTGCTTTGGTTTTTATAAGGAAAGGGAAAACAATCATCTAAAAATCTATAAAAGATGAGTACATGCTAAAGACCAAAATCAAAGGGTAGAAGACTGTGAAACAATAAGAACTGGAAAGAGAAAGAGGAAGGAGGTGGAAAAAGAGAAGGAGTGGGACATAGAGGAGAGAGAGAAAAGAGCAACAGGAGCCAGCCAGGCGAGAGGGCAGAGAAGAAACACTCTGTTGGGAGACGCTCCACTCTTCAGGGCGCACCCGGATAACCACCCTCAGAGCAGTCATTTGGAACAGGCTGTGTCATCTTCTTTTTTCAGATGAGGAAACTGTAATGCCTGGGAGTTAAGTAATGAACAGACTTAATAGGATTCAAACGTAGGCTTCAGTCATGCTCTTCTCATGATAAAAGATTGCTTCTTGTCCAGCTTATTGCTAGCACTGGGTCGTAAATCTGGACAGCAGTTCACAAGATCTGACCTTCAAAAAATATATTCTTCCCAGTTCTACCAATATGGTGCTCAAAGCTGCCCAGCTCGTAATTGAAAAAGACAGACTCAAATCCATGCTAACTCCAAAACCTATGTTCTCAATCACCATACTAAAATATCTCACTATAAGCAAGTAAAATGAAAGCAAAGCAAGCAATCGTATGAATACATATTAATATACATCAGTGGTAAATTTTATTAATACATATAATTTTATAACATACACACACAGACATGACTAAATAGAAATATAACAAAAAGTTAATAGTAAATAGTGCCATCTGAGTGGTAAGATTATAAGAAATTTTAATTTCTTTTTTTATACTGTTCATATTTCCCACAATTAGCATCTTATACTTATGATCAGAAAAAAGTAATCATTTTTCTAATACTAGATAATTATATTTCCACAGAATAAATTGATGATTTTTAATGACAACATTGGGTCTTCCCCCAAAAATGTTAAATTATGTTCATTTTACTTTAAAAAGGCCAAGTAGTGTTTGAAATATATTAGAAAAATTCCACCAAATCTTAATTTTTAAAAGATAGTTATTCCTGAAAGAAGTTTGGTTATCTAGAAAATTCATTTATTGAGAGTGACTAGCTCTTCAAATATTCTGGATAAAGGCCAAATAACACATCAACAAAAACACAGACTACAAAACTACTGTACCTACAGACAGGCATAGGTGACCACGTGTGGTCGTGGAGAGGCTGATGGGGTCACTCCAGTGACCTGAGTCCCCTACCCTGGGTGTGGTCTCAAGGCAGAGGCCACAAAGGATCAGTCTGATGTGCTGCCCCTCTGAACTGGAGCTCTGCACTGTCATCCACACTCAAAGCCTTCACCAAAATCAGAAGATTTGCAATTCATTTAAAAGACAAAAAACCTATATATGGCTCAAAACACCAGAAGATGTATTTCTGCATCTTCTCTGGGACGAGTATAAAAATGATGTGGTGATTCTAAAAGGAAAAGAGAAATATAAATTTTTAAAAGTAAACAAAAAACATGCTCCTTGCCACAATTTGGTCTCACAGGAATACATTAACACTCTGAAGGAGAATTCTTTTAACTATTAAACTGAAGGGGAGAGCTATAATTTGCCTTTCACCCCACTTCCAAACCAGGTTGCCAGTTCTGTGAAGACCCACCTCACTCACAGCTCCTCAGCTGTTCCTTCCTCTTCTTTCCCACCCCACATGCCCAGGCTCCTATTTTCCTCACTTCATTTGCAGCAACAACCTCCAAATTCACACCCTCACCTCTAACTTTCTTCTATCCAGCCTCCACTCAATCTCAGGAAATAATTCTATGAGGGGCTCAGACAGTAAAGAATCTGCTTGCAGTGCAGAAGACCTGGGTTCAATCCTGGGTTGGAAATATCCCCCAGAGAAGAGAAAGGCAACCCACTGCAGGGTTCTTGCCTGGAGAATCCCATGGACAGAGGAGCCTGGAGGGCTACGGTCCCTGGGGTCGCAAAGAGCGGGGCTCTACAAAACACAGATGTGATCCTGTCACCTCCCTGCTTGAGTGTTCTGCCATCCTGTTTTCTTACGTCTCCTCCTACGCTCACTGACACCCCATCATCACCTTCCTTCAGACCAAATATCAGCTCCCCTGGAGAAGGAAATGGCAACCACCCCAGTACTCTTGCCTAGAAAACTTCATGGATGAAGCAGCCTGCTGGTCTACAGTCCAAGGGGTCGCAAAGAGTCGGATGTGACTGAGTGACTCCACTTTCACTAAGCTGACGTGGCAGGTTCCCCAAGATCTGAGTGAAGCCTAACTTTCCATCCTCAGCTCTTGTCCCTTTGTGCACACATACACCCTGGCCACACAACAGCCTTTCTGAACAGTTTGCTGTTTCCAGAACAGATGCTCTCTGCCTGCCCCGCAATGTCATCTCACCCTCCTCAGCCTGAGTGAGAGGCCTATCTCCTGCCTGATGTCCCACTAATAAGACTGATTCTAAGCTCAATACACTTGGGCTTCCCTGCTGGCTCAGATGGTCAAGAGTCCACCTGCAGTGCAGGAGACCTGGGTTCGATCCCTGAGCTGGGAAGACCCCTTGGAGAAGAGAATGGCTACCCACTCCAGTATTCTTGCCTAGAGAATCTCATGGACAGAGGGCCCTGGCCAGCTACCATCCATTTGGTCACAGAGTCAGACAGAACTGAGCAACTAACACTCACTTTACCTTCACTTCAATACACTTTGAGCCCAGAAAAGTACGGAAAAGTGCCTCCCCAATCTTATGCAAAAGCTAGTCTTAGAAAGTTTGAAATGCGGGAAACCCCATCCAGTGCATTCTATTGGCCAAAAACAGACCACAAGGTCAAACTGTATTCAAGAATAAGTAAGAGTAATAAGAGAGTAAGTAAGTACTCTTACTTACTTAAGAATAAGTAAGTAAGAGTAATAAGTAAGAATAATAAGAGACTCCCTTTCTTAGAATAAGCGACAAGATTTATTAAAAAGGGTATGGATGCAGGAGGAAGTGAAGAATTATTGCCATAATTCCAATCAAGCAGAGGGACTGACCATTTTGAAATTTGTCTAAAATTTTTGTAGATGCTGTTGCTCTCACCTGGACTGACAAAATCATCCCTTCCATGCAGTGGGTCATTTCTTTTGGAATTTCAACTTCAGTATTTAGCACCATGTGCTGTACAGTGCTTTCAGCTTCAAGGATGATCTACACAGCAAGCCAAGAAGGACAACTGCCTTTGATCTTCTCAATGCTCAATAACCGCTCCTGTCCGACCATGGCTGTGAGCCAGATAATCATCTTAACTTCCATTGTTATTATCACCTCAGATTTAATCAATTTAATAAGATATTCAGGATTAGCATTATGGTTTTTAAGAGGGCTACATATGATAGGTTTACTTAAACTAAGGTACCAGGAACCCAATCTACCTAGACCCTACAAGGTAAATCAAGTCTAAAAATTTAATATTAAACTTCTATTCTCTTTTTAAGAATATAATTTTTATTCTGTATTAAGTGTTAGTGTTAGTCACTCAGTCGCGTCCGACTTTTTGCAACCACATGGACTGCAGCCTGCCAGGCTTTTCTGTCTGTGGGATTTCCCAGGCAAGAATACTGGACTGGGTATTCTCCAGGGGATCTTTGTAACCCAGGAATTGAACCCAAGTCTCCAGCAGTGCATGTGGATTCTTTACCATCTGAGGGACCAGGGAAGCCTTTTTTATTCTATATGAGATGCTTCTAACCAATCATGAGTCGAACTTTGTTTTTTGTTTTTTTTTT